>JARHVA010004588.1:1337500-1352500 GCA_037957365.1 Torreya grandis
GTATGTATATATATATATATATATATATATATATATATATATATATACCTACATACATACATATATATATGTATATATATAAAGTATATACCTCATTATCTAAACTTTATCCAATCAACAACCCAAATAGAGGGTTTTTAAATTAATTTAGAATACAAAACAATGAAACATCGTATCTAGATCTTCAACTAGTCTAAGAAATAGATATGAGTCAAAATTGACAACCCAACAAATAAATACACCTGATTCAATAGCTAAAAAGAAACTATCATTCATTGCTTACCCCAATTGTAAATCTGAAAAAAAAAGCTAAATCTATGAGGGAATATTTACTTACCTGATTAAATCTAAATCTACTTCCTACAATTGATCTCCATTCATCTATTTTCTTATTCCTTCCTTGGTTGGCTCCCCTAGTAATAACAAGTTGTATGCAAGCAAGAATTTGGAAGAGAAAATAAAACTTCAAAACCCTAAAATAGTTTTGACCAAGCTTGCATAAAACTTTCTTTCTTCCTTTTTTTAAAATTTTTTTTAATTGAAACTTTAACTACTATCACTTTCTTACACTACCACATGCTTGGTCACCCACTAAGTGGGTCTAATTATGACCTCACTTTCTTTAAGCTCCACTAGATCGATTTGTTGTTAAAATAATTAATATTTAACTAATGAATCATGTCATTATTAAATATTTAATTTCTCATCTATTAGGTAGTATAATATAATATTTTATTACTAAAGCATGTTAATAAATATTTACTTATTGATTTACTTATTATGAACCCAAGTAAACCATTAATTATTTACAACAATTGGTTAAATAGTTGTAATCATCGATTACTCGATCTCAATTACCATTTATCCTTAGGACCCAAATGTTTCTCCTCTATTCATTCACACAACATACAAGCACAAAAAATTTCACCTACAATCGATACTCTATCGGTAATAAATATATAATTATAATATGTATAATAATAAGCTCATATTCAAGGTCTAGAATTATCATACTCATGTATTTAACATACAACATCTCATACAACAAATGTGTGGAAGACATCCATTAAATAATTACTAAATAGTAACATGAAAAATTACACACACACACAACCAACAATACAAGTATATCATGACTCAAATCATAATCATAGATTAGTCCAATCAAATCATCTATCAATCACAAAACAATCAAGTCCATAATGTAGAATAATGCATATAATTAGATTTAGACACAATCAAGACAACACTAGGTACCTCTCATTGAGATTTACACACACCTAATAGGGTATCCACTTACGATAATGAAAAAAATATGATTGTGTCTATAGTGGCTTAACACAGGGGTATTACATTCTCTCCCTCTTATAAAATCATTATCCTCGATGCAAGACTCTGGATAATGGGTGCAATAATAATTCAAGTTTAGAATTAATCAAGCTTTCATGATTTAAATTCCATCATTATTTATATCTTTTAATCATTATGAATATTTTATTCACTATCTTTTGTAATTAGTATTTACTGTATATCATTAATTATGATGGTAGTTATACAAATAATTCTCATAGTGTTAAATGGCCATACTATCATCCACTCTATTTCCCTATCATCTGAATCCCAAAGATACTCTACCATAATATAATGCTAACCAATAGTATGTATAACCATAACTTTGTCCTATCATGAATCATAATGACAAATCTTAGCACCATCCCATGGTGAAAGTATAATATGCTAACATGAGGATAATCCCTGGCAAATAATATAGAGCAATACTAAACCACACTGAACTATGTAAACCTATTATACCATTAGACTATTCTAAAAGATGTATACATATGCACAAATGCCTAAGAAATCACCATATGAAAATCATATACTTAAACCTCCCATCATCAACATACCACTTTAGACTTCCTAACTAGCTTAAACATCACTACTTAGACGTCCCTGATAGAAAAATAATAAGTAATAAATAATCACCATGTCTAGTGGGGTGGAATTGATGGTATCTCAATCTATGTGATAGGTTCCCCATCATAATTTCACTAGCTATACTCCAATCTACTTATTCTACCCCATACCATGACATCTGTGTAATAGTTATGCACATACATTTACATGATAAACCAACACAAAAATCAACAAAATAAATAATAATAAAATCAATTGATCATGTAAAGCCTTAAACCAATAAAAATGAGATCAAGTGATCAAAATATAATCAACAAAAATCTAGATTTTTAGCTTCAACAATAATCCAAGTGATTTAAAGTATAACCAAAAATCCAGACTATTAGTTTCAACAATAATTTCCATAAGCAACCAATTGATTAGAAAATTCAAAAAAATACTAGTTTTCAAATCAATTTAAGAATAAAGTGCAATCAAATAAAATAAATTTGGAAAAACATATACAAAAATATATCACATCACACACATTATGTGACTTTACAAGTCACCAAAAGGGAGAAGGAATAAAATCATCTCAATTACCTCCTAAAGGTAAGAGGCATCCTAATTACCTTCCAAAGGTTTGATGCATCTCAATTACCTCGCAGAGGTATGAGGAACACTATCTATTACCTCACATAGGTAAGAAAATACTTGTAAATTACCTCCCTTGTAATACAATAATTTTACATCATTATATGTAATAGTGTCTCAATACATATAAACTAAACAATTTTCATACATAACATCCTAGTGTTATACAATTACGTATAAGTAATCATATTACCTCACATATTGAGCTATCATGTAATCTATTTAATGTCAATTTAGATAGCCCATAAAGAACAACCATGTCAAAAACATAACTTGTTAAAGGCATACAACCAAAGTATTATAAAATGAAAACTATTTGAGTGATACACACTGACCGCTACCCTCTGCTATAATATTTGAACTATCAAAATGGGATAACCTCTAAAAATCTCTGCATCTAGCATCATAATATGCCAAAGGTAATACAATGAGGGTTTATACCATAGCTTACAACTATACATCACCATATTCATTAGTTCCACTAAAACATTAATTGATATTAGGAAGGGTTGTTATTTCACACAAAATTTACACATAAGGGTTATTTACAAGGTTTCCAAAACACATACACAATTATATAACTGGTCTTAATAATGTAACATCATATAATTACTTAGTCATACACACATGACATTCTCACAACAAGGTTAATTACATAGAACAATTCCATTGTTTGTAAGGTTTAATGAGTGTACAAATGTTACAGGGGTTTACAAAAAAAATTATAATTATAGATGCATACAACTTCACACATTAAGGTTACATATGAATAATTTAAATACTATGCTTACATAGTTTCATGACAACTGGGATAAATTTTACAATAACATAACATAATTTATAGGTTTCACAGAAGGGTCAAGGCAAGCTCATAGGCCCAAATAATAGATATATTATCTCTAATTTCATTTTTATCCATCATCTTCCTCTGTTATATCCATAAATTAATATACATGTCAACCTTATTCAAACTATCAAGGTGCTTCATATGAAAATGTACAAGTCTTTCCTGAAGAAGCAATCTTTAATATCAATTGTTTTCTACTAGTATTTCCTAACGTAAATGTCTTTATCATTGCAAGAATCTCAAAAACTAAAATGTCCAAATGCATCATAAAATAATACTCATAATTTATGAAGCCAAATAGAACTAAATTCATTTCAAGTATACTAAACAAGGAGAAGTATCAAGAATTTCTATAATATATTTAACCAATTAAAGGATATAACCTATTCCTTATTGTTATAAATATTAACAACACCAAATACCCTATTTATCATAATTACCCTATTCTAATTTTACTTCTTGGAGGTACCAATGTCAAATATAATACCTTTTTAGCAACATAATCAAGGTAATACACCATAATCATTGATCCCTTATGAAGTAATCTCTGACTGAAGAAGGTTATAGATTCTTACTTTATTCAATATTAATAGCTTATTTTCTTTTTCATCATCTTTTGTTTTGTTTTCTTTGTATTTTATTAATTCAAATCTTTTTCTTAGACATAACATAAGGTAATATATCCAATAATAACTCTATTAACAAGGTAACCTGGTTCCTAAATAGATAGATGAAACCAAAGACAAATTTCAAAAGATCCATAAAGAAAAAACCATTCTTAGTCTTGAAACATGATTAATAGATTATAAACCATCATAAAGTGGTATAAAATAGTGAACATAGAAAAATTAGGTTTACTTAAGGTATTTCTATGTCTATAATGAATCTATAGGTCAAAAACTCCTTAAGGAACAACAATTATGCAATCCATCAATATCTTACAGAAATACAAAAATGAGCTACATCAAAATAAACTGATAAGTTACTAACTAGGCCTTTCGAATAAGTACATAGTATTTTATTGATTGATACTTTATTCACATTACCAAGAGATAAATTTTATCTATTCACTTAGTAACATTCTTCCATTAATTGGATAAGTATGTAATATAACTATTATTACCACCTTTACCTTAACATTGTAAGGTTATTTGCAGTTTGGAAATAGGCTAAGTTGTATGAGATCAATATTTGATCAAAGAACGATCAATTCAAGAGATAAAAATATCACCTCATAACTAATCTAAGATATAAACATGTAGTAAAATCTTATAAATCTCACTAATTTACTTATACAAACCAATAACCACTACATACCATAGATATTTATCACTTTCTCTTTATTAACAACAACACTATCATCTCTATACCTTGCAAACAATGTAATAGTAAATAAGAGCCAAAACATTCTAGATTTGTAATCATACTATAATGAAAGATTGAGGAAAATGAACCATATACTTCCCCCTTTAAATAGGGTTAGTTATTTATAATAGAATACTAAGGGAGTACATTAAGATAAAAATACCTCACAAGTACATAGGTAGAAATTACACAATCATATGTAACATTAAAATACACTACCCTATATATGTAAATATATATCACACAATAGATATTATACAAAATAATAACCTAAATTATAGACATGTCAATGAAGTAACAATCCAAAACTCAATTGGAACTTTACCCAATCTCAAACAACATGATCAACAATTTAACTTATGATCTCAACTTGCTGTGAGTAAAAATAAACATAAATATTGCAATAATAAGTTTTACAATTTCATTAAAAATACCAAATACAATCCCCAAAACTACCAGTGTTGAATTGAGGCTCTGATACCAAAATGTAACACTCAAAATTTCACCTCAAGAAAACTCAAGAAAACCCTTAAAACACTACTATTTTTTTTTTTTGTGTGTAACTTTATCTTCACACAAGTGAACACTCCAATAATTAACCCATCCACACACATGAAATCTATGATCTCATGCATATTTTAACTTAGGCTCAATAACAAGGAAACTTTAATGAAATGCACTCACACTCAAAGTATGTCACCTACTACATAGTTGCTCACCTTCAATATCAGAATGTGAGATTCATCAAGGCATTTGACAATATTAATGTAACAAAGTTGTATCAACTACACTAGAATCAATTTGTAGCAATACATTTGAATTCGATATTCAAAGGTTGTCAAGTATAATTTATACCAATGATACTAACACTAAAGTTCATCCCCAATGGTAAAAAATGTAATCCACCAACGATTTGTTGACAAGGAGCGACTACAAACTATGATCTCAAGTGTAATAAAACTAAGAGAGCAATCAAGCTCCTACTTTACTCAAACTATAATATAACCATCATAACACCCATGAATAATTTATTCAAGGTTAATTAATCGTTTTGAAGTGAAAAAAACTCAATCCCAAAGCAAACAAACTTGGCTATCTCACCTCTTAGTCTATTCTCAATGTTGTTAAATTACCTATGAAATGGCTATGGAAAAAATACTTTCACGGGCTAAAAAATATTTATGAAAGTTAGTATACAATATATTAGATACAAGATACCACTAAAAACCTACAAAAACAACCTATAATAATTTAAACATTAAAATAACTCAACATTCAAAATGAATTTTAACTTGAAAAATATTTTGCTAAGCAATTTTTGAATAAAATGGGTTTGAAGATGGGTTACTGAAAATATTAAAGACGTCCAAAATTACTAAAACAAAATTCCTATATAAATTCAAAGTCAATAAGAATAACTATCAAATTCTGGTTTCTCTTTAGGACTTCTTTAGCTATTTTTGGCAGCTCAATTTTGAATCGACCTCATAGGCTAAAAAAGGATAACAAGAGCATAAAATTACCAATAGTTTTCAAAATCAGATTCACTAAAATCATCAGAATATGGTAAAAAAATAATGGTTATAGATTTTAATTAACATAATATAAATCTAGAGCTTATAATTTTCCATTTCATAAAAACTTAAGTTTAGGTATTAATTTAGAGCCTCTCTCTGAATCGATTTGGTTGACATTAAAAATATAAATTTTTATAATTTAAACTTGCATCGCATCTCATAAAAGTGTATGCAATTGCCCAACCATCCAATAAATGATCCCATAGGATAATATATCTATCCATGTGCTTCAAAATATAGAAATTAAATCTCAAATACATTTACATCCCAATAATAAGGTTACAAAGGATACCTAATGATCTTCCAAGGACACCTACTCAATAGTGTTTCTACAATTCTTAAATTAAGAAAGTCACAACATTTGTGTCAAGGTAACCAAAATATCCTGAGTTAGAATTTGTTAACTTTGTTCATTAATTTCAATTGTGTAGGTCAAATTTAATATTAATTGTTTAGCTATTTTACACATTAAGATTTATCCATGATTTTTTAATACTAAATTGAACTAAACTCACTTATATTTCAGGTCTATGATTATCAATGTTATCTTGTCATATAATATTCTCAACACTATTTACTATTCAATTATGTTTTATTAACACTAATTTTATCATCTAAGTATGAATCTTAGTTACTACAATATTTGTTTATATAATGATTACTAACCACCTAAAAATATTTAGTTGATCTACTCAACAAGATTATTGAATCATAGATAAAATAGTTTTCAAAACACTTCTAGAATATCTTTATTAGTTAAGCACCAACCTACATCTAGTGACAATGCATTAAGTGTTATAAACACATTTTTGTCAATTTAGATTAAGTAATATCATTGTACATTGATATTATTGAATATTACAACAACCATTATGGAGATCAAGAACAAAAGCTAAAACATGGATCTTTTAAATAGTAAGATAACTTAAGGTTAAAGATAATTCTCAAGTAACAAACTTTACAAATGTCCCAACTGGACAAAAACCATATAATCATTATTAGTTCAAAGCATAAATCAAATAACATTCAATACACTACAAATGCCAACAAAACAAGCACAATATTTATACTCTGTATCTTCCATTAGTAATTCTTTATCCTACACTAAGATATAGGCAATGATGGATCAGTTTACGTTGAGCAAGTAAAAATGCTCTCACAAAGATTTTTCTTTCATTTTTTAGAGTTAAACAATAACACAATGAAAATAAGAATTTCTCCTAATAAAATCTGCCCAAAAATAAAATGAAACTAACTTTATCAAAATATTAATTATAACATAATCTATCATCATTTGCTCAACCAAATTAGGGCAATTAATTTTCAAGATATCATTGTTTACTTATAAGTACTAGTTTTAGCATATGGGAATGTGAGCAACTCAACATTTCAATTACACCTCACTTCAATTTATAACTCTACAAGTTTTCCATACTCATGTTCATATCTTCACATCAAGAGTCTCACTCAAAGCTTATAAAATTACACACTATCTCATAATGGGTCTCACCTTTTTAATCCTTAGATATAGATTATATCTATTCATCAGTTTTCAATATACTTCCAATATATGTTTATGAATATAAAAATTTGAGTCTAAATTTCCAAAATAAAATATTATCTTTCATATACAATGATATAAATATTTGTACTTAAAAAAACCAAAGAATATAATATAAGATAACCAATCTAAAATACAAAAATATAAAATATACAACTTGAAATCTCATCAATCTATATATAATATATATTATATATAAATTACAAAAATAAAATAAAATATATATATTAACATAAAAAAATACATATTATAAAATATAAAACATAAAAAATAATTTATTAAATTAAAACTCTCTCTTTTTTTATTGATATAAAAATATTTTTTGTTTTTTTTGAAATTAAGCACCATTCACATGGATGATGGCTGGAAACTAGGCTACGCACCTGGCCGCAACCATGGAAGTTAGGCCTGAGGGGGTAGGGAGGGTTAGTTGGCCCAATCCCTCCCCCCTTCCTACTATGAGAGGGGGTTAGGGGTTAGCTCAACTGCCCCCCTCTCCAAACAATATAAACAATTTTGTTTTTAAAACTTTATTAATTTTTTTCTTTTTTTAAAATTTTTTATTTACATAAATATATAAATACATGAAACAACTATCAAAATATTTTTTTTAAACACACACACACACACACACACACACACACACACACACACACACACACACACACACACACACACACACACACACACACACACACACACACACACACACACACACACACATATTTATTTTAATACCCTAAACATGCAGGAAAAAGAGTATACATGATAAGTATATATCTCATTATCTAAATTTTGTCCAATCGACAACTTAAATAGAGAGTTTTTAAATAAATTTAGAATACAAAACAATCAAACATGGTATCTAGATCCTTAACTAGTCCAAGAAATAGATTTGAGTAAAAAATTGATAACCCAACAAACAAATACACTTGATTCAACAACTAAAAAGAAGCTATTATTCATTTCTTACACTGATTGCAAATTTGAGAAAAAGAATAACTAAATCTATGAGGGAATATTTACTTGCCTGATTAAACTTAGATTTTATTTCTACAACTAATTTTCATTCACCTGCTTTCTTCTCTCTTCCTTGGTTATCTCCCCTAGTGACAATAATAAGGCGTATTGTAGGTAATAACTTGGTGGAGAAAATGAAACTTCAAACCCCTAAAATAATTTTGACCAAGCTTGTATAAAGCTTTGTTTTCCCTTTTTCATTTTTAATTTTTTAATTAAATTCCTAACTACTCTCACTCTCTTACACTACCACATGCTTGGTCACCCACTAAGTGGGTCTAATTATGACCTCACTTGCTTTAAGCTCCACTAGACCAATTTATTATTACAAAAAATAATATTTAATTAATGAAGCATGTTACTATTAAATATTAAATTTCTCATCTATTAGGTGGTAAAATATAATATTTTATTATTAAATCATGTTAATAAATATTTACTTATTTATTTATTCATTATGAACCCCAGTAAATCATTAATTAGTTATGATAACAAGTTAAATATTTATGATCATTGGTTACTCAGTCTTAGTTACCATATGTCCGTAGGACCCAAAATTTTCTACTCTATTCATTCACACAACACACAAGCACAAACAATTTCACTTATGATCAATAATAAATATATAATTATAACACACATAATAATAAGCTCATATTCAAGGTCTAGAATTATCGCACTCATGTATTCAATGAGAAATATCTCATATAACTGATGTGTGGAATATGTCCATAAAATAGTCAATAATTAGTAATATGAACAATTACACACACACACACACACACAAATATCCAACAATACAAGTATATCATGACTTAAATCACAATTATAGATTAGTCTAATCAAACCACACATCAATCACAAAATAATCAAGTCCATAATGTAGGATAATGTATATAATCAGACTCAAACACAATTCGGACAACCCTGTGTATCTCTCACTGAGATTTCCATACACCGAACAGGGTCTTCACTTATGATAATATGATAAAGATGATTGTGTTTATAGTGGTTTGACATAGGGGTATTACAGTTATGGTTCATTTATCATCTTACATGCATATCCTATGTTGATGTAGTTCAATTAACTTGGTGATGTGGACTGCAATTAATTTTTCTATGGATTTGGAGTGAGCATGAATTTTAATTTTAATTTTTTAATTTTGTAAACTCATTATTAAATTTGAAAATATAATCTTATGTTTCAAAAAAATAATTTGAAATGACAACGTTAAGTTTAAATTTACAAAGATCAATTTATTTAGTTAATGTAGTTCAAACAACATGGTGATGTGGACTATAATTATTTTTTTCTATGGATTTGGACTAAACATGGATTTGAATTTGATGTGATTTCATCTCAAGCTTAATTATTATCATTATTTTATTTAATGGAAAAGATATAGTTATTATGTATGTAGAGTTCACACAATTATTATGGTTTGTTCTGTACTTGAATCTTCATGAGCTTTTTTTTCTTTTCAATTTGGTCATGTTGCTCAATAGGCTTCTCATGTTCTATCTCCTTGGTATGTGACTTCAATATACATGCTTTTAAGATAAAATTTAAGGTTTAAAATATTAATATGGTATTACAATATCAAGTTTATATATTTTCAAAAGTAATGCAAATATGTATTTTATAATACAATCTTAAAAAAATACAAAAATATTATGACCCTTTTCAAATTTTGAGGAACTAATTAAATAGAAGGGAAAGTTGCATGATGAATTTAAATGACAATTTTATTAAAAAATTAATAAATTCAATATTTGAAATGTTTTACAATGTAAAAAATAATATGAATTTTGGAATATTGCAATAAAATATATACAACTAAAACTGGGGTAGTTGAAACAATCCTACATAAACCTACTCATTGCAAGTGACATTTGCATTTGCCATGTCAGTGGTATATTCAATATCATTATTTACATCCTATTTATTAGTCACTGTATTATCGATGCCTCTTCTTTCAATTAGAGAATCCATGTTGTCAAAGCTCTTTCATAAGGAAACATGTCCACAACATAATGTGAAACATACAATCTCAAACAAATTTTTAAATTTTTATTCAATCTATTTTAAAGTTTTGAATTAATGAAAGATAATGAACTAAATACTCTTTCATCTTCCACTAAGCCTAGAATAATTGTTTTAAAAAGTTCATATGGTAAAAAATATTCATTAATACTTTCCTGCAAGATGCTACTAGGATAAACCCCATATCCATAAGACCCTATGGATCTATAGGTCATCAATGATGAGATCATCTTGCCCACCTCTCTATAATATATTAGAGAGGGGGGATTGGGTCACCCATATATTTATATATATACTCCATGTACACTATAATTTGTGATCTTTTTTCTGATCTACCCTAATAAAAAAGAGAAGGTCACTTTATACCTCATGTGTGCAAGGTCATTTTGATAGTGCCTTAGCCCTATCTATTATATATGGCCAAGGGGGTCGGCCCCATATAATAATTTTTTTCCCATAATTGTGTAATTTACCCATTTTATGTTGGTTCATTTAGAAGATGCTATTGTTCAAACATTGTAATTCAAAAATATGTTGACTAAGTTGTCAGTAAATCCTTTCCCAAAATACCTTTTATTTTAACTCCATTGACCTCTATAGATTAACTAAAATGCTTAACAAGAGAACCCATGTATTTGTGAATTAAATTATTAATCATTATTTGATCATTATTACTATTTCAAAATATGGGATTTAAAATTGCCAGGGCCTCCAATAAATCATCCCTTTAAAAATGATCTTTGATATCACTAGATAAGTTTTGTGAAATTACACTCAATTTCATCCAAGTTTTAGATATAGCAATAACATGTAGAATATGTGTTACTGATAGTTCTTTAGTTTCAACTCTCACAAGATCAGGTTTTTTGTAAAAAATGTGCATTGGTATCTCATTGTCATTAACAATGACACCAATATGATCATTGATATTTAATTTTAAATAGCTTTCAAAATTCTTAAAATTTGTCAAACATTGCCAACTGCTAAAAATAGGCTACTAAATTTTTTCACTTGAAGTGTATAATATATTTAGAGATTGACAAACTCATTTTCTCAGTCGTATAAAGTCAACAATATAAATGGATCTCTCCTAATCATGTTTCATTAAATAATTCATTTCCTTCAACATTGGGAGAATTCAACCTAATTTCAGTAATGTTTCCAAATCTGTTAAATGTTACAATAAATATTTTGCCTTGTCAAATTTTATATGATATTTATACATACAACCTACTAATGATGAATATTCTTAAAAACATTTCCATGCATCTTCGTACATATAAATCCATCTTGTATCAAAAATTTTCAAATTTTTTTACCATTAGTCACTCCTATTACAAATTTTTGGGACTCTAAAAATCTTTTTAGACTACTTGACATATAAGCATGAAAGTCATGATTAAGATCTTTCAATTTTGTGATATTATCAAATTTAATAACTATTTTTTATGCAAGATTCATCCTATAAGACATGTAATGAATCATAATCATATATGGGGCAACTATTATTTACATTCGAACATAAAGACCATTTCTATGCTTCTACATAACTGATGCACCATCAGCCCCAACACACACCAACTTTGTAGCTATTACATAATCATCCATCCCAACTTTATCTTTCAAATTAGATACAACTAATTTGTGAAGGTTTTCATCATTACAATTTTCTACCATTTTATGAACTGCTAGTAGATGAGGTTTCCTTGAATAGTTTTCAAAAGTATAAACATGCATGAAAACCCAGATGTGTTGTCAATTATTGTGACCTCATCAATGGAAAATGAGATGAACAGTGAATTTTGAACTTTTTATTTCAAATCCTCCTCAATCATTGTTAGACATTTTTTCATTTCTCAAGCACTGCTATCTGACCAATGTAATTGTGGAATATCAAGAAACCCATTATATTAAAATAAAATCTTATAATCTAAGAAATCAAAAATATGTCTGCCCTTTTTAAGAATGTGGTATATAGTAGAGAATTTTATATATTTGGTCTTTAGATGGGACAATGTAATTTTTTCAAATTGAGCTTTTATTGGTCCTTCTTTCTCAATAGGATGATTTTTATGTTTATTATCATTTTTATACTCACGTGCATATCTTACATACATGCTTTCTTCTACATTTTTACACCTGTGTGTTCTTTTTATTTATTCATCTGGGTGCTTCACTATCACATATATTTTTCTATAATGTTTCTCAATTGTGTCCAACTTAAGTTACATTCTATGTTTTTTTTCCTAGTTTCTAGCTACATATTATACATTTGCATTCTATTGGAGTGTCATTAATATTTTTAGGTTGTACAGGTTCAATGAAGGGAAATTACACTGCCTAGTCCACCTTAAAGGACCTTCCAATTTTACATATACTTCTCTTCCTTCACAAAGATTTCTGAGTGGAGTTTTCAACTAAATTTGATGTTTGATGAGAACCAACAATCTCTTCTGTGAGTTAGTGTCATGATGATTGTCATAAAAAACTAGAGGAGTGTCTTCGAGTAGTGGCATGCCATCATCAATATAATCTTTAGAGGGTGACATGTTATTATTAATAATTATTTCTTGTGAAATATGATCATGATCAGTAGGGATTTTTGCATGTAAAATTATTTTGATATTATTCAATAGTTAAAATCAAATTGAATAAAAACTAAAAAAGTAATAAGTATCTATAGTTTAATTAAATTATGGTCATGTGGTATTTTTTATTATCTCTTTAAAATAATATAATATGCTTGATTTTCCTAATAATTGGTCTATACTTTTGCCATTTCCACTAGATGCCATGATGAGCAAGGATGTGATAATTTATTTCTATCATTTGATTGCAACATGAATGCTATCATTCAGTTGCAACATGGATGCTATCATTTGGTTCTACCATTTTGTTATAGTGTTATTGTTTTTATTCAATATTGCCATTCATTTATGTCATTCACAGCTTAAATGCTACCATTTAGATGCACTCCTTCAGTTACAATGTAGGTTTAGCCATTCCATTTAGGCTTCTTACTTGTTGGGTGCTTGTTTGATATCATGGGGTGCTTATCGAAAGTATATTTTAATGGTTACGCATGGTAGCTTTTATATATATATGTATATATATATATATATATATATATATATATATATCTAAAAAATGGGACCAACTTTCCATACTCTCACCATTTTGTAATTTAATTCCATGTTCTTATCATTTATAAGATTTCATACTCTCACTATTTTGGGATATCTCAAGATGTGCATCCTCTTGTGCCTAATCACACCTACCATTTTATATGCTCAAATTATAGTCAAACTACAATGCCTTGAGGTCCCAATTGGACTATGTAAGTAACGCTCATTTTTCTGAGCTCAGCTGGGCCATCCCTTATCCCACACTCTTGACATTTTTGAGCATATATCTAACCATGTTGGCAAGCTTGTTTAATTATACACTCTCACCACACACACACACACACACACACACACACACACACACACACACACACACATGGCGAATTGAATGTTTAACTAAGAAATTATTGTAAATGGTTAGCGAACTGACCCTCAAAATAATTTACATTCCTAAATTTTAGTGATCTAGACCTATGTAATGACCCTAAAAAACTATCAAAAATAAATTTAAAAAATTGGAATATTCATGAATTAATGAATATTCATCACTAAAATTTACCCTGGTTAGAGGATAATAAATTATCTCTTGACTACATAGAAATAAAATTTTAGAACTGATCAATCACTTACTCTAGTGCGTAAGTAGAGGGATTTGACATGCATGTGAAAGTCATTTTGGTTTGTGTAAATGAATTATGGTTTTATTTTTATGTGCATCTAATTTTCACATAAAATATGTATTTTTTTTTGTATGGGTAAAAGTAATATTAAAGTTGGAATAAGTAATTTATCTCCTAACTAAGCATGCTCGAAGGCCAAGAATGTGATCATAAACATTATTTACCACATCTAACATGGTGAAAATTCTAGGTTTTATCCATGAAGCACCAAAGGTGGAGATACACAACTAT
>JARHVA010004588.1:1357500-1508373 GCA_037957365.1 Torreya grandis
AATTGGGTTCATAAATGCCCTTAAAATAAATGATAAATTATTGTGATGGTTTGTACATATTTTTTAAGTTAGAGAGAATATAATTCCATCAATGGATAATTTTTATGTGAGATTATTTAGAACTATCATTGTGAAATAATTTAGACAAGCTACAAGCTCCTTAGCAAATTTCACTTGTAGCTTTGATTTAAAATCTATCAATCTTTAATTAAAATTTTTAATAATAAAATTATTTACTTACCAAATTGATGAAATTTATCAATTTAAAATATGTTTAAACCCTTTGATTCGACAATTTTTATCTCTAGATATTTAAGTTATATGTAATTTAAACTATCTTTAGTGACCTAAGAAAGTACCAATAATTTACTCATAAAAAAGTCTTTCAGAATTAACCCCTCTTACTTGAAATCATTGTTAATTAAATTTATTCAACTATTGATTTTCAAGATGGTACAAGTCCCATATTTAAACAATTTTGATAATATGTACTTATTTTCTTTTAATTCCAAACATGTTTTACTAGGCTAGAAGAGGATGGTAAGACACCAAAAATGTATTTATCGATTGAAAGAGTTAAAAAGTATTTACTTCATTAGTTTAGTTTAAAAACTTTTTTTTTTTTCACAAAATCAAGAGCTAGATTAAAACAACTTATTTATGTAGAGATATGGCCTTATGACAAGATTTCCCATTTATTCCTAAATCATGTGGATCCCTCCAAAGTCATAAAGTTGTATTCAATGTTTTATTTCAAACTTTATTTTATACATGGATGATTATAATTTTTTTTGGTTAAACTAGGGTTTGGTTGAGATAACTAAAATGTCTTCCAAGAGTAGCTATTTACAAAGGATAAAAGTTTGATTTGTATAATTTAATTTTTGATTCAATAATAACTAGATAAAATGTTGGGGGTAAGAGCTCTGAGTTAATGGGCCAATTCATGGACATTTTCATGAATTGGAAAATAATCTGTACACATTATTGACATAATACATATGTGTTATGTTTATGTAGGCTAGGTGGTTACCAAATCTAGAATGTGTACGTGTTCCTTACACATAAAAATACATACAAATTATAATTCATGCACATTATAACACACATATTTTGAATGCATTGCCTTAAAAAAACTCATTTCATTCCTCCTTTCTTGTTAACAACATAGACTATGTTCATGTTATGACCTATGATTTCAAAAAGGAGACAAATGAATCACCACACACCATGCTCGCTTGAATTTGTGTTAATAAATTGACAATGCCATGATATAGGAGAGGTTACTAAATTAAATTCCTGCAATTTATTACAAAATTTACTAATTATTTTGGATTTGCATTATTTTGTTAAACAATTTATTTTTATATTTGTGAACCCAATTCAAGCACAATAAAAACCCCTCATAACCTTCCTTACCGTCCTAGCCCTCCTATATCTCCTATAATTCCACAAGACCCCCTAAGTAGTCAGGAGAATTTGGTTATGTATATAGTCAAAAATAAACTTCAAATTGAAGAGATAATTAAGAAAATGAGGGACCCTTGCTCGATCAACACCCACAATAATTAATTAGAAGATTCCTTAGAGTCATTATTAAAGCTGACTCAATAATGGGTCAAATTGATTGATGGATGTATTATAGAGAGATGTAGGTCTTACTATGCTGAAAATTATCAGCATGTGCTTTGAAGGATAAAAAATAAAAAAAATAATCAAAATTTGTGCATTATTCATTGATCATTCAACCAATGCACTACCTCTATTAATAGTTACCAATCCATTGGTTCCAACATAATTTGATAAGGGATTTTTTTTGGTATTAATGGTGGATGGTATTTGATTATGTGCCTTGTAACAATCATGACGTTCATTTGTATTTTTGATAAACTCTATTGTGATTTTATCCTTAGTGAAATTATTAATTATTTTGATCACTCAAAGTTTCAATGCCAAGGAAAAGTATCTATGAATGATAGACTAGGTGTACACCATGCACCTTATTAGTTTACAAGAGTCCCTATCTAAAATTTGCATCATATTGAGACAATCCCCTATGTAGTGAAGGAGGTTGTCAAGATTGACACTTTGCATGCAATTACTAACACCCTCATTTAGATTTTTGACACTAATGTTGGCACTGATGCCTTGCCACGTTATTAGATATTTTGTGGTGTTATATGCACCAAACGTTCAGATGAGGATGGAAATGCTTTTGGGGGGAAAGATTCTATGGTTATGACTAATGGATTTTAGGCACATACATTTGGTGTGGAGACCTAAAATTCACTTGTGTAGGTATATTATATATATGACATATTAAATTTTAGATATGTTTGTATTTACAAGGTAATAATTAATTTACATAGAAAAGTCAATAATATAATTATAATTTTTATGTTGCAAGAGGAGACAATCCCATCATTTTCACATCAATATTTTGGGAAATTTACTAAGGCATATGTTGTTTTTATTGAGATAACCTATACATATATGGAGGTAATTTTTCATTGATATTATACTTCAGTACATGTATTTGTTTATATAGATATTCTAAACTAATACTCATTTTTTTATTTTTCAATTGATGACCATAGTGGATAATTCTCCATTGATATGGGCATGAAAATATTTAGGCATTTAAGTTGTAATTTCATTTGTGCAGTAACTCACTGGGGTATGCTAACTTGTAATGTTGAATTCTAAGTATATATACTTTTAATAGCTTTAATCGATACTAGTGTTATAACTAACGTGAATGTATTATGTAATTAGGGCTATCCAATAACATATGATAGTCTCATTGAGTTGATTAACAGGGAACCAAATCATGTTATTTATCCCTTTCACACTCATATATGTGAGTCGCATCCTACCATTGACCCTATTGAACACAAGAAGAAAATTGAGCATGGCCATGAGATTATGGAACGTTCATTTTTAGGTAGTTTTTGTATCAATTTAAAATTAACTTATAAACTTGGTTACATGTTTAGTGTGTAAAATTTATAACAACATTTGTATATGAACAGGTTTATCTATAGGCAAGTTATGAATATATGACTCACAATCAAATATTAGAATAATATAAGGTATTTTAAGGATCTCCATCTAAAAAAAAGACATCTGAGGGAGAGACTTATCCCAACAAGTAAAAGAGAGAAGATTTTAGATGAGTAGGATATGTATTACATGATTTAATTTATTGTATGCATATATGGAAATGTATGCCTTTTTGGCATTGCATGTCTCTATGGAATTGACCCGACATTATATTATGTTCTCATTTTGTGTGTGTGTGTGTGTGTGTGTGTGTGTGTGTGTGTGTGTGTGTGTGTGTGTGTGTGTGTGTGTGTGTGTGTGTGTGTGTGTGTGTGTGTGTGTGTTCACATTTTGTAATGATCATATTTATTTTTACAATTTTTTAATATTTCCTTTTTATGCAATTTTGAATAAATCATTACCATCAAAAAATAATTCAACAAAATTTGATGTGTGAAAATTGATGGTATGGTTTGTGCACCATTATTAGAGCTTGACTATTCTTAACTTGCCATTTTATCAACAGATTAATTATGGTTTGTTCCATTATTATCCTATTCCCATTTAAGTTTGTTAAAGTGTGAGAGTTTTGTGTATTTCATGTGGTTTTTAAATGCACCAAAGAAACCATCCTTCCACGCATGATAGATATTTCTAAAATTTGTTTATTACCACCTACTTTGTGAATTTTACAAACCATGGGAACTCTCACACTATTCAAGCATCAATGATGGGCGTAAAGATCTCTCACATTATTCAAGCATCAATGATAGGCGTGAAGATCTAGTACATTATGCCTAATGATCAAATATTATTGTCTATTGTGGCTTAGGAGCCACTCATGTTTTCTAGGTATTTTTAGCATTACCTTCAAATTTTTGTTTCAAAAATGTATAGGCTTCCAAAAAATAGTTTAATATCATCAAACATGGCTTAAAAATATTCCCTTTCAATATATACATAGGAATTGATGCACATTGCATATTATACATCTAATTTTATAAAGTCTGATGTAGGTCTAGATATCCAAAAACTTAAGGAAAATGAACTTATTTAATTTTAAAAATAAAAATAGATCCATTCTCTATCACTTTAGGTCTACCAAACCTCACCTTAATATGGTGCAATCTTATGTTATATATTAATTTAATAGTGGTGTTGGATCCAAGGTTTACACTTGTTTGTGTTGGTATAAGTAAATACACATATTTTTCCTCTTTACTTTGGGCAAGATATTAGTTATTTCAAAAATTAATTAGTTGTGTATTTAAATTATACATGAGGAAAACTATTATAATTATCTTAATCCCTTAGTGTGCATGGATTAGATAAAATCTTTCCATATTTGGCACGCTTTAACTTTAGTTAGCTATAGTTAGAATTTTCTATCTACATCTCTTTTGCATGCTCTTTTAAATGATTTTTTTAATTCATCAACCTCAATAATATTCTATTTATACATAAATGTCCTATTTATTTATGAATTTTAGAAGAACAATGTCACCTTCATTTTATTTTTCATTTATTTGTTTATTCTTGCTAGCATAATACCATTGTTTTCCTATTTATACATGGTACTAGTTAATTTGGGTTTGATGATTGGGTATAAATCCTCAAGGGTAAACGCAATCCCATGTAAAACCATAGAAATCCTTACATTTTTTTGGGTTACCTAGAAGGTTTAAAGGAGTATATATTATTTGAGCTTGACACACACAAGTTGGTTATTTATAGAATTGTTCAATTTGATGAATAAATTCTCAATCAAAAGTTAGATCATAACCTCCATTATTATAAATAACATAATTCATCTAATGCTTATTAGGAATTTATCTAATTTTGATGATCGTGTTGCTAAGAAATAAAAAAATGCAAATCCTCCTCCATCCCCATAGAATTGACTCATTGTCTTCTTCCAAAATGGGTCCAAAAGGTTAGACATGATGATGGGTATTTTATAATGTCAATTAGTTTAAAATTTTGGAATTAGATTATTAGAGGCTAAACCATTGTGCCATTATTAGAATAACTTAAGTCTATAGAATTTGGTTAAGACTTTCTGTTAATTAGTATTTTGAACTCATGTAAGTCTTGATAATTAAAGTGTATTCTTAATTGTAAGCTCTTGAATACATCTTCATCTAATTAAATAATTTATTTCAATGAATTGAAACTCCATTAAGAATTCTACATAACAACACTCATGTATTTCCAAGTTTTAAAATAAGATCAAACAAAATCCATTTCATATACTCCAAGTTGTGTCATGTTATTAGAAGTATCGATGGAAAGATGATTTTTTTTTAAATTTTGTTTATTTTAGCAATATTTCCATAGTTTAGTTTTGAGTATGGTTTATTTTTAGTGTAATAATGAATAATAGTCTTTAGATATTTCTATATAAAAAAGAAGTTTTTATGTTTCAAATCTGAATACACCTACTTTAAAAACTTTTTCTCAAATATTTTAGATCTTACTACTGGATTCATATAAAATTTATTTAATTGAGTATATAATCCTATGACTACTATTTAAATATATGGTGTCTCTTGCAATCCATAGTGTTCATATGAAGTATCATATAAATATAAATATGATAGTTTTAAGAATTTTTTTTATCATGTGGAATCCAATAAGCCTTTGAAGTTTTGAAATTACTATGCATATCTTCAAAACTTATTACTATATCCTTATTCAACATATACTTCACTATCACTTTGGTTTCAGAAGCCTATGTCCTTTTTCATAAGAGCACACTATCAAACAAGGATACACTATGCCCTTATGCTATACAACATCCTTATCCATAGTAATCTAATGGTCATATTTTCAAAATGACATGCTTCATAGTGGCTTTCCCACACAAACCAATAGGTCGATTATCATAAATATTCAAAATATTCACCTATAAAATCATATCAAGGCTCACACTTGAGCCCCCTAGTTCTCATACTATCTCTCATAAAAAAAATCTTCTAAGTAAATATTGTTATTATAATTTTGATACAATACCACAGTCCCTATCCAAGCCTAGAATTATTATATTGTAGGTTAAGGGAATCATTTATCAAGAATTCTAATAAAATATTTATATTTACATTTACAAAATCTTCCCTATAGGGATAACTAAATCAATTTTATCCCTTCAAGCTATTTAGATAGTGCTCAGTCAACAAGGGGTTTTATGAGGATAGCTCCCCCATTCCCACATCCCCTTTTTTTTCCCTTTTTCATTTGATCTCTCTTGTGTGCTTGTGAAGTGCTAGTGCATCAAATTCATATGTATTCCATGCATCAAATTGATCTATACATAGAATAATTTCACTGCAGGTAGGGGTGAAAAATACCAAATTTTTGGATATAACACATAATTTATTTGGACAAAGTCACAACATCAAACAATGATGGATTATGACCTTATCTACCTTTTGTGACCTTATCCTAGTATACAATGGATATATGTTTTCAAGTTCTTACAAACACTTGTAACAAACTGAAAAGATAACAAAGTATAAAATAAATAAGTTTGTAAGTACATTTATCTAACCTAGCCCTAGTTTTTATTTTTAGCAATTTATAACTTTTGTAAAGTTTTTAGATTTTTGTATTTATTATATTATGTATTTTTAACTTCCTAGATCATGTTTCAATAGTTTACATTTAAAATTAGAGTCATTCATTTATTTTAATTAATTATAGTAGAAGCATAGCCTTTCTTTCTCTAATTTTGCTTTTTGTAGCCTTTCTTTCTCTATTTTTTATTTTGTCAACCTTTCTTTTTATAATTTTCTATTTTTAATCATTCTTTTTCTATTTGTTCTTTTGATAAATTATCTTCCTCCAACTATGCCATATATAATCAATTATTTTCAAACTACTTTTTTTCTACTTGCACTTGTTTCTTAGAAGGTGCAACATTAACTATAAGATATTGAGGGTTGTAAGTATGTGCACTCTTGTCTTCAAGTGATGTAACCCTTATATATAAAGCTTAAATATAATTTTGTTATTTTTTTGAACTAATATTTTAACTAGTGTCTGTACTCAAATTATGTTGGTTATATTGAATTATATCCTTTCCTTTATTGTGGGAAGATTGTGCTTCTATAATAATCTCTTATTTTTCCCTCTTATATATATATGAATCATCTTGATATGTTACAACTCCCATAGGTGTGAATAGAGTATGAGATGACTAATCATCTAGTTTGATAGGATTAAAATTCATATTATGACATTTTTAATATGTTGGATCTTGGATATCATCATCATCAATATCATACCAATCTATAACTATACAACTAGGATATTTGAATTTGACCAAAAGAGGGAGATATAATATATTCTCCTCTTATTGTATGGTAACTAGTAATGTTTTTTGTGTATATTATTTAATTCTCATGGTTGGTTCTTTGTCATTATCTATACTTGACTCACCCACCTCATATGTATATACTTGATCAAGTGGGATGGGTTGTAGAAGTGGTATAATAGAATAATATTCATATTGTGATTGAGTCATTTTTAAATATTTGAAAGGGGTATCATCTGCTATGATTGTATACTCATGTCTATCACATATAAAATTTGATGTATCTAAGGAATGTATAAGGTAAAATCTCCATCACAAGCATCAAAGGTCATCCCAAAATTAGGTTTTAATGTAAATGGTTGGGCATGACTTGAAAAATAGTAGGCACCATCTTGGGACCTAATAGTAAATCGATAATTCCAAGTATTTGATGAGGAATATTATCAAATCCTTTAATATTTTGTTTAGATTTTTTAATGTTGTTCCTATCAATACCTAGTTATTGTAATAAATCAATACTAAAAATATTCAACCCTAAACCATTGCCAATCAACACATGCTTGACAATATTTTTGTGCACTGGGTAAGTGCACAGAGTTGGGGGATAATTCCATTGACATTTTAGGTAATGCGATCACGTTAATAAATAACATGATCATGTTATTTAATTAATACAATTATGTTATTTAAATTATGGCTTGATAATTACTGATCTATAATGTGATCACATTAATGTATAAAATGATCACATTATTGTAAAAAGAATAACACGTACATGTTAGTGTTGTTTTACGAATTAAAACAATGTTTTGAATTTAAATTCAAATAAAATGTATGCATTATATAACATGCACGCATTATATAACGTGCAAACATTATATAACATATTTTAAAATGTGTACACATTATATAACATGTACATGTTGTTTTATAATAAGCCCAAAAGCATCTCCAAAAGCATGTGGGAGTTGCATATGAAGGAAACATTGGGTCACTCAGCATCTGATAGAGTTAGTCTCATAAAAATAGTTTTTCAAATTGAATATAGTCATTACTTAGGTAGTTTTAGGGTCTAGGTATTAAACCTAGGGATTTTAAGACATACATTTTGAAAATGATCATATAAATCTGAATTTAAAAGGACAAATTGATATTACACTTGTAAGATAAGAAATTGACAAAACAAGATGAAATATATGTACTTATCTTATTTTGATATTCTATTTTTGTGTGTTCATCACTATCCTTGAAAGTAATCTTTGTCTACCCTATAACTAATTAAATCAAGAAACATGAACTAAAATCTTATGCAGATGTTGATAGTGAAATTTAAACCTCTATGGTAGTTGGTAATGTATAGACTCTATCGACAGTGTCCTTGTTAAGTGTAAAGATATATGATTCCTTATACCACTTCACTTGAACTTGTACATGCCTCTCATGTGTGTTATTGAAATCAATCTTATGCATTCAAATTTAGTTTATTCCTCTTTACTTTGAAACCCTAATCACACTTTTGATACCAAGATGACACTTGAAAAATAGGTTAGTATGTTGAGTTGGAAAACCCAACCACTCTCCACTGAGTGACTCAGTGTTTCCTACTTTCCAATAATTTGAAGAGGGCTTAAAATTCACATAGTTCTCCCACCTAGGTGTTTATATGCACACCATATTGATCAGTCTAGAATGCAATGAAATTTTTTTCTTTTGACACTTGGCACTATAAATTTTGACATATATTCGTATTCAGACTTGGATCTATGACTAATACTTTAAGGGGAATTCAAATATGTATTTCTTTGTGATAATGTCTCAAGAGAATTATTATGGATTTGTCAAGTTTGTTAAGACTTAGCAAGATAACAACCTAGCTATCCTGTTGTGACCAAGTGATTAAAACCTTAATATTGATTTGTATTTATATCCAACTCTGATATTTTCCACTATGATTGACTCATAAAAATTTCCTAAGTCAAACTAATGGATACTTTATAATTTAAAAATTAGTCATTTAGTGTTCCAAGACACTAGCAAAAAAAAATAGACACTTGTGGTAAAACCAAAAATGTTTGATTGTTGTTGGCACTATCCCTAAAGTGAAAATTAGTGATATGAAATATGTAAACAATATGCTTAGGAATATAGAAGTTTATTTCATAGACTAGGATGATCCTGAATGTGCATATCTAGTAAATTGGATTGGCCCAAAAAAAACAAGTGGAGAGATGGATAGGGAAAAGTGTACACAAGAGTCAAATATGTATGCAAAGTCAAACTATTTCAAAGTGTCCCAGATTTGATGTTTCTAAAGAATCTAATACGAGATTTAGGTGTCTACACTAGAAATGTTTTTTTAATAATATGAAATCCTTGTTGGTTTAATCTATAATATTTTATAATTAAAATTTTAGATCTATGCAATTTTGGTTTCATAATCAAACATTAAAAAAAATACTATATAAGCACACTAGGGTTTTAGTAATTTTAGGAAATTAAATTAACCTAGGGATTAACATGAATAAAATAAAATAGAAACTAGGGCTAGGTTTCAAATATAGGATCATCCAATGAAATTAACCTTAGGAAATAAAAATGTATTGAGATCAAACAAAATATGAGGCAAAATCTAACCCTATTAGGTGTAAGATAATGTTGGTTCACTACCATGTAACACAAATAAATGAATTACATTAAAATTAAGCATAAAAAATGAATGTAAAATATAGTAAATATAGATAATACTACCTATTAAATATTTACGAATGAACTACAAAGGTAAATACATAAGGTTAGGAGGCATGTTGATGCATAAAATAATGAGGAGACCAAATGAATGGTTTTATTACTCCACAGTGATCTTACATTTAATTTATTATCAAAGACATTTGTAGACACAAGAATTATAATAAGATTCAAAATAATTCAACATGATTAGCTTGGTGTTGATATTTTTCCACACATTCAAAATTGTCAGAAGATATGACAAGTTTCACAACACACAAAAAAATGTCAACAAGTGAGTAAAATAACTTAAACCCATGTTTTTGGATGGTTTAATACTTTTTAAACCTAAATTATCCTACATCACATGTCTTGAATAAATAATTTACAAAGAACTAGATCATTTCAATCTTAGCCTAAAAATGTGTTGTCATACCTATCAACAACCTTACTTAGAAATTTATATTTGATCTATAATTGATTTTGGAAGGGGTGAAATCACATAGGTGTTAGGAACATATGTAAATTTTGGTCAAGATTCAAAAAATGAAATCTGAATTTTATATTTGATTCTTATATTTCCTCACCCTTATTTGTGCAAAATGAGTTTACAAACATGTGTTCATTGGGTGGCTTATGATTTTTATGGGCCCTAGATGGGAAACAAAATTATATAAAAAGTAAATAACATAAAATATATAAATTTACAATAAAATTTACATAACACAAATAATCAACTTGTTTTCCAATTATTCTCCACAATAGAGTGCTACTTCAAATAATGATAAATGCTTTAGTGATTTATTGATTAATCAAATTGAGTATAACACATTTCTATTTATAAGTTTTTAAATTTAAATTAAATAAAATTTGAAATACTCGTGTCAACTTTAAATGACTAGAACCTAAAGAGGAGGAAATAGGGGAACATTGGTGCCTAACATAATTTGGGTTTAAAGCACAAGGTAAGATAAGGATAAAATACTAGAGTATACACAATTATGGGGGATTTAAGAAGATAGAAGTCAACAAGAGGACTCATATTGTAAAATTTGAACTAAATGAGATAATATAACAAATATTTTAATTAAAAATAAATTAATACTAAATAAATGTGATGAGGTTTAAGTGAGTAGACATTAAAACTGAATTATGTATAGTTTTATGAAGAACAATGTTAGAGATGTTGATTTTTTGATGCATCATTTTTAGAGAAATAAGTTACGACATTTAGAGTATAATATGTATACCCATTTTGAAGGAAATAAAACATATAAAAGACAATAAATATTCTTATTTTCATCTTTTCTCTCTCCCTAAAGATAGGTACACATATTGTACTCAGAACATTTGAACTCGCTTCTCCAAACATGATGAATCAAGAAACCAAAAACTCTAACATAAAAATGTAACTTATTATAAGTATAATACAAATGTTACAATTTTAATAGTTTGTTTTATCTGCTTAACAAGATGGTTCCTTATAAAAATCATACTTTAGAATAGTGTAGACTAGCTTACAACATTTTTATATGGTGATAGGCCCAACTCTATAGTCAAGTTTGTCAATTTTAAAATTATTTACTTGGTAAAAAACCCACCACTTCAAGTTACAAATATTTATATCTTTAAAATTATTACAATCATCAAACACACATATATCTTTACATTCAATACAGGTATCTGAATTTGACTCAAAATTAAGAACTAGGTTTATTTTAAAAAAAATTAAGAATCAAGAATATCATTGCATTTCATGTCAATATAATAATAATTACATTTAGGAACATAATTTAAAGATATAACATCATGAGAATAAACATGTGTATCATATATCCAAATTTTTAGTGTATCATATTTCCTAATTATAAGATTAAAAATATCAAGAAGTATGTTGGGTGTTTCCTTTTTACTTTGTTATTATTCTACCTCAAAACTAGTAGAGATAGCTATGGAAGTAGAAGGAGAACTAATATATAATATTATAGCATTAAGTTTACCTAATTATCCTTAACTATCATTATATAGAGATATACCACTAGCATACCAAATCTCACTATTATCATGTATTTAATCATATTCATTACCTTGATTCACACAAACATGATCATCATTCACATAAATAATATCATAGTCACACAAGCAAGATTATTTATATCCACATTTTTATACTCATTGGTATAATCATAAGGCACAACATGGGTAGAAAACAAGGAATCCATAGGATAAAACATAGTGGGGTTGGAAGATTGTACACATAGGGAAAAATTTCTAATCTTTAAGATGGAATGGAATATAATCATAATAAATAAACCTAAAAAAATGGAAAAAGTGTAACCCTAGGGTTTATAAGGATTATATATCTAGAATTAAAACCTTAGTGTCAAAAAATACCTAATAAGGGTAAACTTGAAATCAAATGTAAAAGTCAAAACCTAATGGAAGATAAATTTGAATTCATTTAAGAATAGGAAACTCTAAGGTAGAAATCACCAGCCTTTCATGCTCAAGTATTTAATCAAGTACATAAAAATGTTGTACTTTATTATGATTAATGTGATCTAAATGAAGTAAATATATTAATATTTAGGTTGTGTGAAGTAGGTCAATAATCATATAAATCTACATTTAAAAGGATAGATTGATATTTCACTTATAGGATAAGAAATTGTAAAATCAAGATGAAAGATATGTAATTATCTTATTTTGATATTTTGTTTCTCAGTTTGTTCATCACTATCCTTGAAAATATTCTTTGTCTACCCTATAACTGCTCAGATTAGGAAACATGAACTAAAACCTTTTGCAAATGTTGATAGTGAAATTAAAACCTCTATAGTGGTTGGTAATGTCTAAGTTCTATTAGCAGTGTCCATGGTGAGTGTAAATATATATGATTCCTTATACCACTTAAACTGAACTTGTAGATGTCTCTTATGTGTGTGCTTACCTTAAATATTTTGCATTCAAATTTAGTTTCTTTCTCTTTGATTTTAAACCTTAACCACACTTTTGACAACAAGATGACCCTTGAAAAATAGGTTAGTATGTTGAGTTATAAAACCCAAACACTCCCCACTAAGTGACTCAGTGTTTTTTATGCTCTGATAATTCTAAGAGGGATTAAACTGCACATAATTCTCCCACCTATATGTTTATATGCACACCATCATGATCAATCTAGAATGCAATGAAATGTTTGTCCTTCAACACTTGGCACCATGAAATTTTGACATATGTTTATATTCAGACTTGGATCTAAGACTAATATTTTGATGGATATTCAAATATGTATTTCTTTGTGATAATGTCTCAAGATAGTGATTATGGATTTTTCAAGTTTATTAGGATTTGACAAGATAAAAACCTAGTTATCCTATTGGGACCAAGTGAGTATAACCTTAGGATTTATTTATATTTATATCCAACTCTTTGATATTTTAAACTATGATTGACCCATAAAACTTGCTTAAGTAAACTTAATAGAGACTTTATAATTTAAAAATTAGTCATTGAGTGTTCCAATACACTACCAAAAAATATAGACACTTTTAGCAAAACCACAAATGTTTGATTGTTCTTGATACTATCCTTGAAGTGAAAATTAGTGATATGAGATATGTAGACAATATGTTTAGGATTATATAAGTTTATTCCATAGACTAGGGTGATCATGAATATGTATATCTAGTAAGTTGGGTTGGCAAAAAAAAATAAGTAGGTAGATGGATAGTGAAAAGTGTGTACAAGATTTAAATATGGACACAAAGTTAAAGTATGTCAAAGTGTACTAAATTTGATATTTCTAAAATGTCTAATATTAGTTTAGGCGTCTACACTGTAAATAATTTTTTAATAATATGAAACCCTTTTTGGTTTAATCTAGAATGTATTATAGTTAAAATTTTAGATCTATGCAATTTTAGTTTCATAAATCAAACATAAAAAAATACAATATAACCACACTAGGGTTTTAAGATTTTTAGAAAATTATATTAACCTAGGGATTAAAATGAAGAAAATAAAATATAAAATAGGGCTAGGGTTTCAAATATAGGATCATCTAATGAAATTAACTTTAGGAAATAAAAATATATTGAGACCAAACAAAAACAAAAATATATTGAGACCAAACAAAATATGAGGCAAGATCTAACCCTATTAGGTGTAAGATAATATTGATTCACTAGCATGTAACACAAATAAATATATTACATTCATATGTCATAAAAAATGCATAAAAAATATAGTAAATATAGATAGTAATACTTAATAAATATTTTCAAAGTGACTATGAAGTTAAATACATAAGGTTAGGATGCATGTTGATACATATAGGAATGAGGGGACCAAATGAATGATTTTATTACTCTATAGTGATGTTACATTTCCTTTACTCTCAAGGACATTTGTAGACACAAGACTTAGAATGGGATTCAAAATAATTCAACATGATTGGCTTGGCATTGATCTTCTTCCACATATTCAACATTGTTGCAAGATATGACAAGTTGCACATCACACAAAAGAAATGTACACAAGTGACTAAAAGAACTCAAACCCATGTTTTTGGATGTTTGAAGATTTTTTTAAACCTAAATGATCCTACATCACGTCTTGAATAAATCATTTCCGAAGAACTAGATCACTTCAATCTTAGCCTAAAAATATGTTGTCATACCTATCAACAACCTTACTTTGAAATTTGGATTTGATCTACAATTGATGTTGGAAGGGTTGGAATCACTTTTTATAGGTGTTAGGAGTAGATGTAAATTTTGGTCAAGATTCAAAAATTGAATTCTAAATTTTAGATTTGATTCTTTCATTTCTCGACTCCTATTTGTGCATCATAATTCATATGCACTTATAATATTTGATTCTATATGTCTTGAATTCTTACCAAAAAAATTGATTTTATAAGTTCATGTATTCATTGAGTGGCTTATGATTTATTAGGGCCCTATATGGGAGAAAAAATATCTAAAAAATAGTAAATAACATAAAACAAATAATTTTAGAATAAAAATTACATAACACAAATAATCTACTTGTTTTCTAATTATTCTCCACAATATACTTCAAATAATGATAAATGCTTTAATAATTTATTGATTGATCAAATTGAATATAACACATTTCTATTTATAAATATTTAAATTGAAATTAAATAATATTTAAAACACTCTAAATGTCAACTTCTAATGACTAGAATCTAAAGAGGAGGAAAGAAGGGAATAATGGTACCTAGCATAGTTTGGGTTTAAAGCACAAGGTAAGATAAGAATAAGATACTAGAGTATGCACAATTATGGAGGATTTAAGAAGATAAAAGTCAACAAGAGGATTCATATTGACAATTTGAATTAAATTAGACAATATAAAAAATATCTTAAATAAACATAAATTAATATTAAATAAATGTCATGAAGTTTAAGTGAGTACACATTAAAACTGGATTATATATATTTTCATGAAGAACAATGTTAGAGTTGTTGGTTTTCAGAGTCATCATTTTTAGAGAAACAAGTTTCAACATTTTAAGTATAATATATGTACCCATTTTCAAAGAAAGAAAAAAGATAAAAGTAAAAAAAACTTTATATTTTTCATCTTTTTTCTCTTCCTAAAAATAAGTACACATATCATATTCGAAATGTTAAAACTCCTTTTCTCCAAACGTGAATCGAGAAATCAACAATTCTAATATAAAAATATAACTTATTAAAAGTATAATAAAAATATTACAATTCTAATAATGTTTTATCTACTTAATAAGATGGTTCCTTATAAAATCATACTCTAGAATAATGTAGAACACTTTACACCATTTTTATATACTGACATGCCTAACTCTATAGTCAAGTCTATTAATTTTAAAATTATCTACTCAATGACAAACCCACTACTTTAAGTTACAAATATTTATAACTTAAACATTAACACGAGTATCGAACACACTCCATCTTTATGTTTAATATGAGTATCTGAATTTGACTCAAAACTAAGAATTGGGTTCAGTTTTTTATTTAAAAGTATTGAAGTCTGTGTGGGCGACGCTCAATGTAGAGAAGTATTGGAATCTTTCTCGGCAAGTTTAATGTATATGCTTAACTAATTATATGTATAATTTATCATAACATATTTAAATTTTACTACTTATTATTATTAATTATAAGAAAATTAATATTATTTAGGTTAGTATTTAGAATTGATTGTTTTAATATAGGATGAGTCTTTTTATAAATTTTTGGATAGTATACAATAAATCCTCACCACATATAATAAGTTAGTCGAGAGTAAAACTCATGATCATGACTACTTCTAAAAACTACCAAAGACGAGTAAATTATATATTGAAACCTAATTTTCAATTTAAAATTTTTCATTCAAAAAAAATCTTTAACTAACTTTTACATATCGTTAAATTAAATTATTATTTTTTTAATAAACACAATATTTATTTTTAAAAAAATATTTATTTTTATTTTTCAAAAATAAATCTATTTGAATCAAACCCAAAAGATTTAAAAGAACTTAATACTTAATCATCTTAAATTTTACCAAAATATTAATATTAATGCACATTTTACAAAACTTGGTTAATAATAGCATTAATGCCCAAAAAAAGACGTGGTACTTATTCATTTAAAATTCACCAAGATATTAACATTAATGCACATTTTGTTTGGAGACAACATAATTTATATATAATGAAAAGAAACATGTAGATTTTAGAGTTAATCAAATGGAGCTTGGGATTCTTCCTCTCTATTTCTTTGATGGTCATTTTCCTCATTAAAATATTTGGTAAAGCATTATTTTCACATCTATCAATGGTGATATTGATTTTGTATGACCACGTTCAATGTCGTTCTTGTTATTTTGAGGCTTCTCAATTGAAGTTCAATTAAAATGAAATATAATAGAAAGAGAAGTAAATATTTATTAATTCAATGTAATAAAAAATATATAAAGAACAATAATCATAATAATTATTTGAAAATATGAATAATTAGGAATGTTTATTAGTGAAATGTCTGGAGGCATTAATTTGTTATATTAATGGAGAAAATCTTGTTTAGATATGTAGAAAATGGTGATAGTTTTCATAGTTTTCTATCCCAAATTTAATTTGATAGAAATGCGTTGTAGATATAAATAATACAATAAAGTGAATGGAAATCATATAATCAATAGTTATGTCAGTGCATTAACATACTAGTAAATGTTTACTCGGATGTGAATGTATGTAAAAAAATCATAAACAAAGAAAGCATGCAAAAAAATCGAGGAACATAGAAGAAACATAGTAAAAAACATGAATTTAGAAGGCACAATAATAATAACAGCGATGTAGAAACATAAAAAACACTGTTGTGGGTTCAGTTATAGGCAACATACATGTGCATACGCTTTCATCCCTCCATTCTGCGGATTGAAATTCCTCTATGAAATGTGACTTGATTAAGAACTTTCGGGCGTGCTCCATCCATTTTGGGAGATGAGGTACATGAAATTATAGGGAGAGATGATAGTTGGTGGTGGGCAGGGCACCATTAATTTTTATCATATTAATGGAGAAAACCCTCTGAAGCCATCTAGAAAATGTTACTGACTTCTACATTAATTGAGTCACATGTCTTCTAACATGGCACATCATTTCATATTATTATTTCATATATATATTTCAGTTTGTGGCTCATGTGTTAAATTACAAGCTAACAATAAAATAATGTGTTCATTTGAAAATTATTTTTGGTGTTTTTCCCTCCAACTATTAGTTGCTTCAATCCTAACGACCTATCAAACCATAAATATGTAATAAAATTGACATATCACGAAAATCTTTGCTATACAACTTATGAGAATGTAAATTTTTTTCCACATACACAGATAACTTAATATAAATCTGTAAAATAACACACATTTTATTTATTTAAAAATCTTAAACCTTCAAATAATAAAATCATTATTTCTCAATAATATTATTTATCTCTAATTTCTTTGAAAATACTTTTAACATTCACTAATATATTCTTCCTAGATTATTATTCCATTCTTGACCCATGTAGACATTAATTTCTAAATTAAACGTAAATATAGCTTTGTTCATCATACAGGCTCTGCTCTCGTAGGTCCAAATTGCATTTTACGCGCCGCCTCCTATTGCATAGCCGGCTCATTTGAGATTTGGACTCCAATAAAACAAAAACGAATGAATGTGAACTACAAGACAGCCGGACACCTAAAAACCTTTGAAGTGACCCAAACGCATTGAATTTGATTACCTCATCTGAAGAAAATTGCATTGAACAGGACATGGTTTTCTTGTGTTACGTGGAAACGACAAACAATAATAATTTAGCCCTTTTAGCTTTTGCCGTAACTTTCTTTTTGTTTTGACCGGGGCAGATTGGCTTGAAATCAACAGCGGGCGGTGCTTCCTTTACACCTTCATAAATCTCATGGTGGCCTCGGTGGAACTGTGTTGGAGGAATCTATCATAATCACTGTCATTGTCACTGTCACTGTCATGTCGGAGGGTAAAATTGAAACAAAGAATTTTGCCGACCTAATTTCTCCAGCATCTTCCACCTAACCATTTTATATATACGCCATGGTCGACTGAAACCAGACAAATCATATCATGCCTGATAAAGCACAGTGCACATTGGTTCGTCTTTTTGGGGATTCGAACAGGAGACGTGGGATAATGCAACTGGAAACCGAGAGTATGCACCGTCGCGGCCGCGTGAGGCTGTGGAGAAACGGCAGGGCGAAATGCGGGCTGAGATGCAGGCTACACAGGGTTCGGGATTTCTGTGTTTTGGAGAAAATGAAGAGGGCGTGTGAGCGTTTGTTGGTTTCAGTGGCCTGGGCTGGGCAAAATGCGTTCAAGTCATTATTGGGTGCCAACAGACCTGCTTACGATGTTTGCACGTCTACCGCTGCGGCACGCCCGTGTTATGACAGCTCCAATTCTTTCTATGCGGATGCCATTGAGGACTGCATCGATTTCATTAAGCGGTCTTCTTCGCCCATGGTTTCCAGAGCCGTTAATGTCCGCTGAAATATATGTTGTAAGAAGAAAATATGTGATTTGTAGAGCGGAGAGTCTGCCCTCTGTGTTGCATAACTAAATCTGGGGGACAATATTGTATATAAACACACAAAACTGTTATTTTATGTAGAATTTAATAGTTATGAGCCGTTAGGAATGCTGATACACAAAATAAAATATAGTGTCCTAAATCTCATAGCAGGTAGCGAGTACCTTTTATAGTTCTTTCCAACAATCCAGTTTCCTGATATGAAGGGAGGTCATAAATTTATATTTGTGGAGGTTAAGTATGAATGTGGTATCATGCACCTTCAAAACATTACATTCCCCGTAAGGGTTAGCTGGATTTGGACTTTAATATAATATTATTTCAATAATAATAAAAGATAATTTAGAAAAAAGTTTCAATTTTTATTTTATTTATTTATTTATTTTTGGAGGACCTTAATTATTTATTTTTGTATAATATATATTGTTGTTGGTTTATGTAGATCATCATGATGGTGTTATAGCGCTACTCTCATGATATTGTTGTATGAGAGGAGGTCTATCTTAAAGTTCTCACATGGATTGTGTTCTTGTAGCTTTTGTTATATGCTTTTCTTGATTAAATAGCAAACTCTTATGATGTCTCATTTGTCATGGCCATGATAAGTTATATTTGGCTTGATCTAATAAACAAGTTTGTTTTGACGTTGACATCACAAGAGACTTGAAAGAATCTTTTAATATTCAAGTGGATTCCCATCATTTTAATCATAAAATTGTCTATATTAACTTCCCTAACACTTACTTTCATTGTCAATCTCTTGACCATGATATATAAGATTGTGTGTTTATGCCCTACTTTGAACCCAAACTAGCCACTAATGCACCTTCAAAGGCTAAGAAAGATGATGGCTAGACTATTGTTGTTGGTAAAAAGTTTGTGATGGCACCCAAAAACCCTAAAATGAAAGTAGTGTTTGCCATTGCCAAATTGTTGCAACAAGTTTATAAGAACATTGAGTTTAGTCGTCCTCCAATTAGTCTTACCCACAAAGCCAACTTCCATAAACTATAACAATTCCATGAAATGTTTCGAGTCTTAAGACATATTTTGTGATTTATCCACCCTTTAGGACATATTTTGTGATTTCTCCACACATCAAGTTATCAAAATGCTATCAAAATCATCTCATGCATCCATAAAAAAAATCAAGTCATTGCATCCATATACTATTAGTATGGTGTGTTTTTTAGTATTGTTAAATTTTCTCATTTGTTTGAATAGCTTAATGTGAGGTTTTAATATATTTAGAATATGAATTTGCCTTCATTTATTTTCTTAGTTTGCTTGATTCTAAAATTTAGCTTTCACATTTTGGCATGCCCGGTGGGATCTTTCTCAAATCTTATTCATCATAATTGCATTTTGTAAGATTTTTCAATTTTTTTTCAAATTTTATTGAGGGGAATAATTATTTAATCTTGGTTTGGAAGTTTTTTTGTACAATTTCAGGAGCTGTTTTCAAAATTTTTTGAGTTGTATATATTTGGCGTAATGGTGGGTTCATTCAACATAATGATGGGTTTAGGACAAACTTTGATAGTTTCATTCTATAAAACAATGGTTTTGTTATCTTCTTGTTTTTGGTTCTTTCTATTTTTGTCATTTTGTAAAACAATAATTTGGAAGATAAAACAATAAATTTGTTGCATACTTTGGTGGATTCGTGGTAAATTTGGTGGTTTTGTTTAATATATCAATGACTTTACAAGGTAGTCATTTTATATATTTTTTGTCCTTTATGTATTTATGTTTTCTATGTGTTTAACAAAATCAACATTTTATTGAATGCGGTTTTGTAGCACAAAACAATTTTTTTATAGCACATAGTAGTGAATTCATCCTTCCACCTAGAGTGTTATCTTTTGAAGGCCATAACTTTTGACTTGGGTGTCTGTTTGACCTCTCGTTCATGCCAAAAGGAAGAAAATATGTAATTTTTAGAGCAGAAAGTCTGCCCTTTATGCTGCATAAATATGGGGGACAATATTGTATATAAACATGCAAAACTATTATTAATGTAGAATGTAATGGTTGAGAGCCCTTGGAATGATGATACACAAAATCAAATATAGTGTCTTAATCTCATAATAGGTAGCAAGAACTTGGTATAGTTATTTTCAATAATCCAGTTCAATAGCATCCAAATGGTGAATAATTTGTGTTCATGAAAGGGAGGTCTTAAGTTTAAATCTACAAGGGTTAGGTATGAACGTGGTATCATGCACCTTCAAAAGGTTCTGTTATCACATAGATTTTGCACCATTTCTTGATGTAGTAGCTTGTTGTGCAAAAATCTAATGATATAATGGGAACACCTCCAAGTTGTAGGACATTGGCAAATTAAGGTGAACCTCCAGAGAAGGCCAACTTCCATTCACTAAACTCAGTGCCACTGATAAATTATCAGTTTGTAGAAATTCTTCTTTTTTTAGTGATCTTGCTCCTAAACTAGGGTTTGAATAGGGGAAAAGAGTTTGAGAATGAAATTTGCAAAAATAATAATGGCAATTGCACCAAATATTTTTATAGTGTATTTTAATGCTTGCTTGAATGAACACAACAGAACAGGAAATAGATTGAAATTTATAGGAACATAAACTCATGCAAATGGGAAATCAAAGGCAATATTCGCTATTTTTCATAAAAGGGACAAGATTATTTTATTTTAATCAAAAAATCTTCCAAAAGGGTAGAAAATACCACAAATAAAATTTCATGACTGAAATAAGAATTATAACAGCCATAAATATTTGAATAACTTTGCATATACATGGATTTCTTAGACAAGAAAAGTAAATATTCAATAATTTCTCATTCTCTAGGTTACAACATGTATAAAAGTTACTCAAAATGCAAAATAATATTCCTAGCAGCAAAAAGATAAAATGGGCAACACCATATTGCCCATATTTATACAAAAGATCTCATAAATGTGATGCAGTTAACAAAAACTCCAACGCCTAGTAGAGGAACATGCAAATATGAAAACTCCATGAAGAGAGGCATGATCTACAATAGTTATGGCATCCTTGGTGTAGTGAACAAGATGGAAAAATGATCATGCAATAGCTAGGTGTGATCTTTAGTTGGTGTGGCATCCAAGGAACTTTAGAAATCTTCATGTAAGGCCTTTGGTCCTCTTCATGTAGCTGTAATGGCTTCTTCATGGAATATGGGGCATCAAAGTGAAACTCATTTTTTTAAAAAGAGATAACTAATAAATAATTTAAGTTACTTTTTGCAAAATCCTAACTTGTAATTTCCAAGTGAGACTTTTACAACTTATAAGTCATACCACTTTGTCAAAACTAGAATTGTAATTTTCAATATGTGCTTTTACAACTTAAGCAATTAAAATGAAAAGTGTAATTTTCAAGTCTACTTTTTATAATTTCCAACCTGTCAAAATAAAAAGTGTAAAAAACATGACTCTTTCTCAAAAAGAGCTATCAAAAAGATAAATGAAATTTACAAGATATGTTTTTACAACTGTATAATATTTTAAAATAATGAAAATATGATGTAGAGCATATACCAAGAAATCACACTTATCCTTATTTCTAACCCCACTTCCCTTGCATTGGACTCTTAGACTGACTCTTCATACAATGGTTTGCTAATTCACCATAGTTTGTGTACTTCCAAATGATTTGAACTTGTTTGTTATGGGTTTAATTACCTTCTCTACCATTTCATCAACTCTCCAATGCTATACAACTCTCAACTTATCCCTTTACTCCACTATGCATACAATTGTCACACTCCTACTAGCCCTATTTTGAGTAGTTTCCCTTATGTATGGAATTGTACCTTCTCCAAATTGATAACTGACACTTGATTCTAATGCCCTCTAATGAGAACTATCATTCCACAAGATTTTGTGGCCTAAATCTACGCTTAACCCCACTTTCCTAAGCCTTTTGTTATTTGATAAGGCCTAATTAGGTCTCTGAGACACTATTACACTTACAACCAACTATATACATACTGTCTCATATGGAATGGATCCAAAACCTCCAAAATCTCTTTAGTCATGTATAACCCTAAATACCCACCAAGTTTCAACCACTTTTGGTGGTTTAAATTGTTTAAATCTACCAAACCCTAGTTTAGGGTTTTCAAGAACACAGTCTCAATTGAGAAGATAAATAATTCTACTATGAACGTTATAAGGGGTTTCAAGGTTTCAAAATAAGTTTTAAATGTCTATTTTACCATTGACCACATCATCCAATCCTTGGATAGCTCACAACAATCCACTTTATGACATTTCTACACCAAAACATACTTGACTGTTTATAGCAATGACTGGTTACAGGTCTGTCTGTAAGCTTGGTAACTCAAACTTAATTCTTGATCAAACTAAAAGGTTCAGACTACATCCAATGGACTCTTACACATTCACAAATTTTTTCTATAACTTATGCAACTCAAATCTTGGATCTTTTCTATTCAAAAGTCCAACACACAATCTATTAGGCTTTTGTGCAACTACAGGAAAATAGGGTTCGATCTTTCTATTTTGTTATTTTGAATTCATTCCTCACATAAAAATACATTCTTCCACAATAAATATTAAACAAACTTTATAAGAATCATGATCAATTACCAGACTATATTCAATCACCAAACTTGAAAATACACAATCTACATGATTGAATAATCAACAGGGTTCTGTGTCAACTTATGTGTGAACACCAAATGCATCTATTATCATTTCTTAAAAATATAACCTCAAACACTTCAAAATATCCTTAAATAACATTTTTAACCATATCAAATACCATTTTATCCTTCATTTTACATGTATCAATCTATATACAAACATAATTCACAAGTATAGGGTTTGTGTTCTTTTACCTTGGTAGGGTTATTTCTTATACCTGTCTTGAGAAATATCTCATCAAAACAAACATATATTAGTCAAAAATCATACTTAAATAAATTATCACAGTCCATTCTCATTCTTTCATAAAAAAGTCACATGTAATGGTAGCAACAACAATATTGACCTCAAAAGGGTCTGCACATAATCATATCAAATCAGGGGTTACCAACTTTCCCCTGCATACAAACTTGTTCTTCCTCTACCATACTTCCAAATTCAAATGGAATCATTATCTAACTCACAAAACTAACTCCAAGACTCCTAAAAAGAGGCACATAATTGAATCTTGCCCTTTTCCTATGTGGAGGTTACTTGATACATAACATTATGTCTTGATTTTCACAATATGACATTTTCAAGACTATGACATTGGACTTGTGACATGTATGGGCCTTATATAGGTTATAAATCCCTATACATGTTTATTAAATCCTTTTAAATCTTCAAACATGGCATAAAATTTCTTAGAAAGGCTTCCCAATATTAAAATTTTCAAATAGAACTTTTAGTGGGAAAAACACTATTCAAATTTCATGCATTACAAGACTATCTAAACTCACATATGGAACTATGATGACCTCTATAACCTATTTTAAACATAATAAAAAAAATAAAAACAAAATTGGATCATTTTGGGGGTCCTCATAAGATGCCCCTGCATCATACTACCAAGCTGAGAAATCTTTCCCATAGGTGTTTGGTGATTCACTTGGTATATATTGCTACCTGAATGAATTGAACTCCCTCATTGATTTTGTCTACTCCTAATTGCCTCTCATAAAGGTGAACATGCTCATGAGCCCCATATTTATGCCTTATTTGCTTTATCTTCATACCTGCACATTAAACAACAATGTTAAGCAAAATATAACTACTGCCATCTTTAGCTTGACTTGATGGCGTATACCAATCTTCCTCTTATTTAATTTGATCCACCTCATCCTTCTCTCGATATTTAACTACTGATACAAGTATGCATTCCTATTTATCCTTCACCAATTCTCCTTTTGCTTCCCATTCCACTTCATGCATCACTTATTCTTGTTCTTTGCATACCTCATACGTATGCACACTTTGGATTTACTACTATTCATCAACATCATCTTGATTGCCCTCAATCTCATGCTTATCCATGGGCTGCATATTATTTTTCCATCTCTCATATTCTTGATTTATCACTCTTACATAGTCACCTTATGCATGGGCCTGCTGTATATTACCCATCTCATCAACATCCTCCTCTTGTTCAATACTCTCCTTCAAAAATTTGAATGTATATACTCTACTTTCTTTGGTTGCCTACTCCTTCCTTGCATTTTATTCAAAAATCAACTCATCAGAGACAAAAATTGGAGCCTTTACCTTGTACATTTCAATCTCCATCTTGTTCACTTACTTGGTGTCAATCCCAAGCCATTTCCTTTCTATCTCAATCATTATACTATTGTCCTTTGTCACAGGATCTTGACTTCCCATCTTATTTTGGTTATCTTCTTCCTTGATCACTCTTTTAGGTGTTGTACCTTCCTTCATTTTAAAAATATTTTCTACCATCTTATTGTTGACCAATTTTTGCTCACAAGCCAAAATCATTCACCTTCTCCCCTTGCTTTTTGAAGATAGTTATTTCCAGGTTGCACAAGTTCATACTAATGGTTCTCTACTTGGTTCAACACGATTGTGTCAGTCATTTGGTCCTCCTGGTTGGTTTATCATCAATTGTTTTATCTTCTTCAAAGTCTCATGGCCTTGTTTGAGCTCAGTGCAACACTTTGGTCATCGGCCTGGTTCTTTGGTTCGGCGATCTAGTTCATTGTTTCGGCCTAGTTCAAGTTCATGTTTATGTCCTTGCATAAGGCAGGTGCTTCAAAGAGGAAATTAGGTGAAGTTCAAGTCAATCAAAAGCCAGGCACATTTCAAGGCCAAATCCCATGGATTAATACAAAAGCAAAGACATAAGGTAGGCATTTACGAATGCCAAGGGGCCAGGCGGCATGGCTTATACAAAGGTAAAACACAAATGAATTTCTGCAGACTTTTTGTTCATGAGAAAACATCCGTGGACAAAAGTCCATGGAGACATTAAAAGCCGTGGAGTAGTCTGAAGAGAAAAGCAAGCCCAATGCAAAATATAAAGGCCCGATAGCAGCCTGAATAAACAAGGAGCCATCAAAGTCAACAGGGAGGGAAGGTGCCAAGAAATAACAAGGAAAAGCAAGCCGCAGGAGCTAGCAAGGACTATGACAAAGAGTGATGGCCACGTGGACATCAAGTTCAGTGAAATAGAGATAACCATTTGTATTCAAAACAAAAGAAAGCGCTAACTAAAAAGGAGCCAAAAGTGAAGCGACTAGCTGAAAGTTTGCCCCTGGGGGGCCGGATAGGCAAATAAGACAAAATAGAAAAAGAGACAAGGCAAAAAGCATGGTCCTAGTAGAAGGATGACGTCGGCAATAGTATTTTTCTCCTTCCCAATGAGGGATGTGATAGGCTACTTGCAAGGAAAGTGCCAATGAGTCTTCTCTTGGCTTTTCCATATATGTTGCGAACTTGTTCATTTCTAAGAGATCTTCCACATTTGTAAAGGGCACAGCTCTACAAAATTTCACCTGGATCAATACAAATACAATTTTTTACCTCCATTTGGATAGACATTTCCGTGTATGCGTTGAATGTTTGCTTGTGTCCAATCATTATCTTTTGATGCTCTCACAGGTTCAACACCCGCAAACCTGCTGTCTATAAGGTGCCATTGTTGCAGCTGAAAGGAGAAGAGTTGACATTTGAAAAGACTAGAATAGACAAGAGTTACTTACGGTGTGCATTCTATAGTGCCTTAGTGATTTTCTATCTCTTGTGACTTCATGAAAGCCTCCTTGCTAGTTTTAGTAGCCTGGTCCTTCTGCCAAGTGCGTGGTATATGTATGCATTTGTCTAATTTTGAGAGTGGATGTGTGAAGGCCAACCTTTATTTTGGTGCATCACCTCTTTTAGAGTAGGTTTTTTTTCCTGCATCTCTCTCCCTTTTCATCCCCCCTTTATTATATATATGTGTGTTTTGCACTACCTAAAACAAACATGATGCATTAAAGGGAGCTAGCCCTTATCTAGAGACTCTCCCCTCCAACTTCACCGGTCCCACGGTGAGAGGGGAGTGTCCATGTTGCAAGGAGAAGGCAGGGAGTTCAACCTCTTTGTCTCAAGTGCAATTTCCTATGTCAATAGTTTTGGCATGCCTGGTGGGACACACAATTTGACAATGCAGTAAGGTATCAGGATTGATGCTGGTCTTGTTACAACAAATCAAGTACCTTCAGCATCTGGCGACTCCAAGTTAAATCCACTGGTTAAGCAGCTTGGTGCCTTCAAAAATCACGTCTTGTATGTATACTTATTTTGCACAAAATCATGGGTCTTGTTTTCCTTCATGTGAATATGATCAGGCTCCAGATATTTATGCAATCCCCTCAAGTGGCTCTCTTAGCTGCCCTGCAATGATAAGAGAAATGGCACTGGAATTTGAGAGGCAGACAATGGAAATCGATAGGTTAGAAGAGCGGTACAAATATCAGTAGGAGCTAATGTATAAAGAAGAGTGTTTGTTTAGGTAAGCACAAGCCTTACAATCCATGGAGGAGGAGGTAAAAAAATGGAGAAATCCATCTATCCAAGGCAGTCAGCCTTGCGTGCCCCTTCCTCATCTGAAAAAGGCCCCCTCTTTTGCACCAAATCCATTTTATCAGATTGCACTTGCTCATTCTAGCTCATCCAATACAGCTGCTCCCAATCTCATGCGCCTAACTTTCCAACATCAGAAGACATCAGAACAGCCTCCCATGGAGATGAATCTTCTAAATTCCTCATACTGTGAATCTCCCATTGAGAATAGTACCACCAGCCAGCACATCCCTCCTCGAATGCACCAACAGTGTTTTCCTTGCATTCCTCAGCCTCCCCAAGTTTTCCAGCATGATGTGCAAATTCTGAGTTAGAGGAAGGAATGCCAAGGACCAGCTTAGAGCTTTGAAGAGGATCACGCTGGTGACCTCCAAGAAAGACTCTTTCAGGACAACCTAGCCAAACAAATTGAGGATTTAGAGGCCAAGATGAAGCTGCTCCTTGAAAGAGAGTTAAAACTTCCAGACTTTGTAGAGGAGCCTCAGGACCTTGTGGAAAATAAAGTTGCTCCCTGTTCGCAGGGGCAGAATTCTAATTCAGAGATCTTGCATTGGGAGAAAATAGTGGAATCATGGGATAGCAAGAAGGAAGAAGAAGAGCAGGTTTTTTTTCAAAGCCTTGAAGACGCTGAGGCTATTCCTACTGATGATAATGCTGGAGACCTCTAGGAAAGGCTTTTCCAAGAAGATCTGGCCAAGAGAACAGCAGAGTTGGAGTCTAGAGAGAAATTCCTCAGCCAATGTGTAATGGATGGCTCAGACCAAACAACACATTCCATGTTTGAACACACCCCACCTACACATTTTCAAGAGAAGTATCAGGGCGTACCTCATATTGATGAAGCATTGATCAAGTGGAAAGAGGAGAATCATTCGATTCTAGCTCAAGGACTACCTCCTCTTCCACATGTTTTCTCCACTTCACCCCTTCTCAAGGAAGAACCTGTTTTGCAAGAGGCAGGTGAGGAGTAGAAGATCTAATCTGTAGTCCTTCAAAAGGCTGTCATGAGCGACAACGAAGAATAAATCATTGACGCTCCTTGTGAAGACCTTATCAACGATGGAGAAGATGCAGGTCTTACATATATGCAGATGTTCCAGCAATTTGAAGAGGAACAAATACATGGTATGCTCTCTTCTCCTCTGTTTGATGAACTTCCTTGCTATTTTGATGGTGAGGTCAACTATGCTAAAGAGCCTGAGTTGGAAGAGGAAAAGGAGAGGTCTGTCTTCCTTGAGGAAGGCCTTGAAGAAGAGTGCTTTGAATAAAGAGGTGATGTTCTGTGGGATGATCAATCAATTTGTGAGTCCATTTCAGACATCACTACAGTCAACCTTCTTCAAGAAGGCCAAGAGGAAGCAGAGGATGAGTTTGATAAGATTTTCAACGAGGTAGAAGGAAACAAATTAGACCATGATACGTTGCAGAAAGAATGTGTAGAGCAAAAGGCTTATGGTGATAAGCCAGCAACCACATATTTCTTCGTGAAGAGCACCAATATGAAGAATCAGCATTTAACAGGCCCCAGGGACAAGTAGAATACATATATATCAGAGGCATGTTTGAATCTAATCCACCTAGATTTCAGCCAACTCAGGTGACAGGCAGGAAGAGTAAGTCACCAAATCTCATTTTCTTTTAGCTACTTGCCTGCCACCATAAGTCTTCTCACCAAGAAGGGGACTTGAGAAATTCCCCTTTCGATCCAAGAGGGAGGTGAGCATTCTTGGTTAGCTGTATATAATAGTTTGCTTTCAATTTTTTTTCCTATTTTCCCTAAGTGCAGTTGCACAGGTAGTGTTTTTTAGCCTTGTGTGTTTCCATTTGTGTGTGGGGTAATTCTACGTGTTTGATTCTCGAATCCTTTGGGGCTGTTGTTAACGTTTCATAGCTGCATCTGACTCCACACCTAATGGATTTTCAAGGAAACTGGGTTTTTAAGCATAGCAGACATGCTTCCCCTGTGAGTCACCAATCTGTTGACCAATTTTTGCTCACAAGCCAAAATCGTTCACCTTCTCCCCTTGCTTTTTGAAGACAATTATTTCCAGGTTGCACAAGTTCATACCAGTGGTTCTCTACTTGGTTCAACATGATTGTGTCAGTCATTTGGTCCTCCTGGTTAGTTTATCAACAATTGTTTTATCTTCTTCAAAGTCTCATGGCCTTGTTTGAGCTCAGTGCAACACTTTGGTCATCGACCTGGTTCTTTGGTTTGGCAGTCTAGTTCATTATTTCGGCCTAGTTCAAGTTCATGTTCACATCCTTGCATAAGGCAGGCGCTTCAAAGAGGAAATCAGGTGAAGTTCAAGTCAATCAAAAGCTGGGCACATTTTGAGGCCAAAGCCTATGGCTTAATACAAAAGCAAAGACATAAGGCAGGTGTTTACAAATTCCAAGGGGGCGGGCAACATGGCTTATACAAAGGTAAAACACAAATGAATTTCCACAGACTTTTTGTCTGTGGGAAAACATCCATGGACAAAAGTCTGTGGAGACATTAAAAGCCAGGGAGTAGTTTGAAGAGAAAAGCAAGCCCAACGCAAAATATAAAGGCCTGGTAGTAGTCCAAATAAACAAGGAGTCGTCAAAGTCAACAGGGAGGGAAGGTGCCAGGAAATAACAAGGAAAAACAAGCCACATGAGCCAGCAAGGACTGTGGCAAAGAGTGACGACCACGTGGATGTCAAGTTTAGTGAAATAGAGATAACCATTTGTATTCAAAACAAAAGAAAGTGCTAACTAGAAAGGAGCCAGAAGTGAAGTGACCAACTGAAAGTTTGCCCCTGGGGTGCCGAACAGGCAAATAAGACAAAATAGAAAAAGAGACAAGGCATAAAGCATGGTCCCAGAAGAAGGATGACATCAACAACAATATTTTTCTCCTTCCCAATGAGGGACGTGATAGGCCACTTACAAGGAAAGCGCCAATGAGTCTTCTCTTGGCTTTTCCATATATGTTTCGAACTTGTTCATTTCTAAGAGATCTTCCACATTTGTAAAGGGTGCAGCTCTACAAAATTTCACTTGGATCAATACAAATATAGTTTTTTACCTCCATTTGGATAGACATTTCTGTGTATGCATTGAATGTTTGCTTGTGTCCAGTCATTATCTTTTGATGCTCTCACAGGTTCAACACCAACATCCCTGCTGTCTACAAGGCACCATTGTTACAGCTGAAAGGAGAAGAGCTGACATTTGAAAAGACCAGAATAGACTGGAGTTACTTACAGTGTACATTCCACAGTGCCTCAATGATTTTTTTATCTCCTATGCCTTTATGAAAGCCTCCCTACTAATTTTAGCAGCCTGGTCCTTCTGCCAAGTGCATGGTGTATGTATGCATTTGTTTGATTCTGAGAGTGGATGTGTGAAGGTCAACCTTTATTTTGGTGCATCACCTCTTTTAGAGTAGGTTTGTTTTTCTTGCATCTCTCTCCCTTTTCATCCCCCCTTTATTATATCTATATATCTGTGTTTTGCACTGCTTGAAACAAACATGATGCATCAAAGGGAGCTAGCCCTTATCTAGAGACTCTCCCCTCCAGCTTCGCCGGTCCCACAGGTGAGAGGGGAGTTTCCATGTTGCGAGGAAAAGGCAAGGAGTTCGACCTCCTTGTCCCGGGTGTAATTTCTTGCATCAACACTTACATTCTTCACTCCTCATATCAACCAACTCCAAATAACTTCCTTTTTTTCTTCTTTCTTGGGTGCTTTGACCAAACCCAAACTCTCCATTGCTTGACTCCAATATTGCCTTGTCATCATCATCATTATTATCTCATCTCTCCTATCTTATTCACCTTCGAATGGAACAAGTACATATGTTTGTACATGATTCTTAATAGTATATGCATTAGCTTGACTTTCATAGATGGCATGATTATCAAACTACCATGGTTTCCCTAGCAATAAATGACACACATCTATATGTAAAATATCACATAACACTTGATCTTTATACCTTCCTATCTGAAACTCAAACCAACTTTGTTCACTTACCAATATTTGGTATCCTTTCTAAACCCATGCAAATTTTTATGGTTATATATGTGGCATCCTATTCAAACTCAACTTTTACACCATCTCTAAACAAACAATGTTATTAGTGCTACCTCCATCAATAACTAAGTTACAAACTTTACCTCTTGTCTTGCATCTACTTCTGAATAAGCTTCTCCTTTGGGCTACTTCTTTGCCTTGTTTTTGATAAAATAAGACTCTCCTCATGAGTAATGAATAATTCTTATCATGCCTTCTCTCCTCATTCACCTCTCTCTGTTGTTGTATACTTTTACTCATATTCCTTGTACACTCTATTGCCTTGTGTCCTTTTCTATAGGAATTCCAACATTACCCATGAAATATTTGTCTTGGCCCTTGTCTCATTGGACCTTCATCTCTTCTAATTCTACCATATACCAATGGTCTGATATTCCTTTTATGGTGTTGTCCATGCCTTCGTGAACTATTGCTACATGATTTTGTGGTCTCTTTTGAACCACCTCTCTATTCTCTCTCTCATTCATTCTTGTCTGCAAAGGTAATGCCTCACCTTACTACCTATCTTATCTTTCTTATCTTCTTATTTATTTTCTTTTTTTTCTTTCCCTAAGAACATATTCAATATCCTCCATACTCAAAACTAATGGAGCAATCAACTGGGTCATCATCCTGACCAAATCATCATCTTCCTTGTTAGCTCTCTCCATGGAACACTGCACCTAGTTCCCTGTCCTGCACTTCACTTAAAAATACATGTTATCAAATATTTTCACAATCCACAATAATATTTTTCTAGCTCTGATACTAAAATGATTTAGAACATATACCAAGAAATCACACTTATCCTCATTTCTAACTCCACTTCCCTTGCATTGGACTCTTAAACTGACTCTTCATACAATGGTTTGTTAATTCACCATGGTTTTTGTACTTACAAATGATTTGAAATTATTTTTTAGGGGTTTAATTAACCTCTCTTCCCTTTCATCAACTCTCTAACACTATACAACTCTCAACTTATCCCTTTACTCCACTCTACATACAATTGTCACACTCCTACTAGCCCTATTTTGAGCAATTTCCCTTCTATACAAAATTTTACCTTCTCCAAATTGAGAAATAACACTTGATTCTAATAATTTATAATGATAACTACCATTACACAATATTTTTTGGCCTAAATCCACTCTTAACCCCACTTTCCTAAGCCTTTTATTAATTGTTAAGGCCTAATTAGGTCTCTAAGTCATTGTTACACTTACAATCAAATATATACATACTGTCTCATATATAATGGATCCAAAACCACCAAAATATCTTTAGGTAATGTATAAACCTAGATACCCACCAATTTTAACCACTTTTTATGGTTTAAACTATTTAAATCTTCCAAACCCTAGTTCAGGGTTTTTAAGAACACAGTCTTAGTTGAGAAGACAAATAATTATACTATGAATGTTATAAGGAATTTAAAGGTTTAAAAATAGGTTTTATAGGTATATTTTACCATTTAACACATCATAAAATACTTTTATAACTCAAAACAATCCATTATCTGACATTTATACACCAAAACATACTTGACTATGCATAACAATGACTCATTACAAGTTTGTATCTAAGATTAGTAACTCAAACTTAATTCTTGATCAAAATAAAAGGTTAAGAATATGTATAATGGAACCTTAAAAATTAACCAAATCATTAAATAACTCATACAACTCATGTAACTTGAATCTTGGATCTTTTCTTTTCAAAAGTTCAACACACAATCTACTAGGCTTTTGTGCAACTACAGGAAAATAGGGTTCTATCTTTCTCTTTTGTTATTTAAAATTCCTTCCTCAAATAAACATACATTATTCGACAATAAATATCAAACAAACTTTATAAGCATCAGGATCAATTACCAAAAATTTTTCAATCACCAAACTTGAAAATACACAGTCCGTATTATTGAATAACCAACAAGGTTCTGTGTCAACTTATGTGTGAACAACAAATGCATATATTATCATTTATTGAAAGTATAAGCTCAAAAAATTTCCAATATCCTTCAATAATTTTTTTAACCATATCAAATACCATTTAATCCTTCCTTTTGCATGTATCAATCTATATACAAACATAATTCACAAGTACATGGTTTGTGTTCTTTTACCTTAGTAGAGTTCTTTCTTATACCTATATTTTATAAATATCTCATAAAAATAAACATATATTAGTGATTAGTCATACTTAAAATCAATTATCACAGTCCATTCTCATTATTTCATAAACAAGTCACATGTAATGGTAGCAAAAATAATATTGACCTCAAAAGGGTCTGCACATAATCATTTCAAATCAAGGGTTACCAACATTCCCCTGCATACAAACTTGTTCTTCCTCTACCATAATTTTACATTCAAATGGAATAATTATCTAACTCACAAAACTAAATCCAAGACTCCTAAAAAGAGTAACATAATTGAATCTTTCCCTTTTCCTATGTGGAGGTTACTTGATACATAACATTATGTCTTGATTTTCACAATATGATATTTTCAAGACTATGACATTGGAATTATGGCATATAAGATCCTTATATAGGGTCTAAACCCATAGAAATGTTTAGTACATCCTTTTCCACCTTCACACATTGCAAAAAATTTCTTATAAAGGCTTCCCAATATTCAAATTTTCAAATAGAACTTTTGGTGGGAAAAGCACAATTCAACTTTCATACACTACAAGACTATCTAAACTCCACATATCGACTTATGATGACCTATATAACCTATTTGACACCTAATAGACCAACTAAAAACAAAATTGGATCATTTTTAGGGTCCTCATGGGATTCCCCTACATCAAAATACAATAAATGATAATGCTTTAATGGAGAAAATTAATCTATTTTCATTATTTCTTTTGACTCTTTATCTTTCTTAACCTATAATCTCTCAAAATATGCATCAAAATCCTTGAACATATCCTATATTCTATCCTCATCTGGGCCAAAGGAGTAAAGGTTGGTGATCTCACAATCTACTACTATTTTAAAGAGTTCCTTCCTCAAAGTTATATATTCTTGAATATCTTTATTGATTTGATCCAATGTGTTATGATACTTGATGTAACGATGGATAGAGCTCAAGGTAAAGACTGTGTTTCATGTAGACTCCTTTTTCATTACTTTTTTAAATTTACCCTGAACCTCTTCAACTGAAAGGAGGTTATCTTCATAATCTATTGGTTGACATTACACTTTATTCAACAAATCTTCCATGTCATATAGCATGTTAGTGGCCTTGTCATGGGAAACTTTAGCCTTATGGGTAACATCTATAAGCATTTTTAATCTAAATTGAGTAGATCCATCTAATTCCTCTTGCTCTCCATCATTTTTTAATATGTTTTCAACAAGGAGGATGTCTATGTCAATTAAGTCCATAACTATTAATTTGGGATAAAAAGATCAAAAATTTCTATCTCTCCCTCATATTTACTGACCAATTCTCTCAAGGTTACCCTTCTCTCTCTCAGATTGCATAATGATCCATAATTATATCGATAATTTTGTTGCCTTTGGAGATGCGTTATTCTTCCCATTCCTTGGTGGGCCTTGCCATGTTGGCAATTTATATCACCAAATCAAATGTTACCTGATCTGTAATCTAGGTGACTACTTGTGCTAGGTCAAGTTATGCTGATGGAGTAGTGGGATCTATAAATTTATTCAATGCAATTGTAAGTTATTCAACCTTGTTTTTCAACTTGTCTTTACTGACCTTGTCATTATCCATTTTATCAAAAAGGGAGTTGAAGTTGGATTGAACATCACATTTCAACCCCTCCCTTATAGGATGTCCAAGGTGAACCTTTGATACCTGAGAGTCCCCCACCACTAGATATTCTTTCTATTTTTTTGGTGGGGGGATTCCAATCTCTACATATCTTTCCCCTGATGAGTCACACAACCTTCTTGTCGAAGTAGTAGTCTTGGATTTTTTTCATGTATCTGAAAGACCAAAATCCAATGTATTGGGGGACACCATTGCTTGCATTTCTTTCCCACTATTTTTGCTAACCAAGTAGGTGTAGCATCCTATAGTGTAAACACTATCACTTGAGAATCTGCAATTGAAGATGCTACACTAGTAGGTATGGTGACAAGTATTGAATCATGTACTGATACTTTCACTAATTGATTGACATATGTCATAGTAATTTATTCTCCATCTATAGGCTGTAAGTCCACATTTGCATCAAGGGCTTATTCTTTGCATATTTCCACTAAAGGGGTTGGGGTTTTTATGAAAGTGGAAGAGGTAGGGGCAATGGGAATAGACGTGTCTATGGGAGGTGTAAAATATGGAAGTGATATTAATGGAGGAGTAGACATAGCAATTTGAAACATGGGGACTGGTGGAAGGGTGGATGCCAAATCATTAAATGAGTCAATTAAAGTGGAATGGATACTCAGGGATGGTAAAGTAGGGAAGATGAAAGCAGATGAAGATAGATAAGTACTTATCCCAAGAATTAGGATGGCCAACGTAACTAAAGTCAGAATGATTAAGTATGTGACTATGTACTACTGATTAGTATTAGAAATCAATGGGGATGGAGTGAAAGGAATTGTAAATGAAATGGAAGAAATTATGGAAGGAGGGACTAAAATTTTAGGAAGGGAAAGTGGAAGGTAAACCTGAGTATCGACTGAAGTGGGGCCCTAAGTGTCCACTTGACTTATTTTTAATATTGTCAATGGACTTATTACCATGGGTACAATGGTGGGAATGAAGGGTGGAGTCACTTGAGCTGCAGGAGGAGTGGCAATAAGAGGAGGAGGTGTTGGAGCTATAATAATGATAGAAATAGGTTGGGGTTGAATTACATAGATAGGAGTTGTGATTATCACTGAGATAGGGGTTGAAGTTATGGATGCTTCAATTATAGCTGTCCTTAGATGAAATAATGATTGGTTGGTCCACTTCTACTCCATATTTTATTGATTACCCCTTCTTGGCCTTAAATTTATTCTTATTATTATGGGAGATAACTAGCCTATCTAATTGCTCTATTACTGCACCACTAGGACCCTCTGCTAATGGTGGAAATCCTTACTCCTTGAGCTTCAAGAGTTTCTCTGTGATACTCACTATATCCTTGGTCACTTGTGTTGGTTGAATATTTTGTCTATTAGTGTACTGGTAAACAAAATAGGTCTTATTAGCCAAAGAAAGAAGATTAGTCATCCTAATGTGTAAGTTTATCACATTAGAAGGAGACTGCTCTCTCCTCTCATCAAGGGGATGTTCCCTATGGATATGATATGTATATATATAAACAAAAAATAATACTTAGGGATAGGACCAGACATCCATCTCTCTTTCTTCAGAGATGATGTATACAAAACAAAGGAAAAACTCAAGGGAATGATAGACAACTCTCCTCTTCTTTTAGTAGAACTATTCAGCCAGCCACAAGAATACTCCTGGAAATAAAAGTAGAATGTAACTGAGAGTATGGTAACCAGCAAATCGAGACAGAGCACAAAGTCTCTACCTGAAATGCTCAAGAGTAATATATGAAGGGCAATGAAAGCTCAAAGTCTTTTCAAAGTCCTTTACATAATAATGAAAAAGAAAACACACTGAAGGCAGCTATGGGGGCGCAAAGTCTCTCCACAATTGATTCTTCAGGACACCTTCCTGACTAATTTTACTAATCCTGCTTGTTAAATCAATGGAACAAAAAATGAATCAAGGAAATAGACATAAGAATAGTTTCCTCAACAATAAAAGATATCACAGCATAAAGTCTAAAAAATTCCTTTGCTTTCTTATTCCATTAACAGAATATAATCAACAAAATGAGGACAAAGTCTTAATGATGCCTCTCAATTTGGGCAGAGTTTCATTCAAATTGTTAAAAAAGATATCATTTTACAATGAAATAAAGTTCCTTATATAGCCACTTTAAGAAGGACTCAGGAATAGTGATACATCATGATGCATTGGGAAATGTTAGGAAGACAAGCTGGAACTTTGGGGCCTTTTACCCATTTGATCTTTTCAATGTAGATAAACAAGCTGTGCATTTTAAAGATTGCAACTTCTAATGTTTAGCTGGCAGTCTGATCTCGTCTTCATCGTTCCTCCTTTCCTGGTTAATTGAATTGGGCCATGAATTCATCCATTATTATGTCTTTCCTTGCTTTCAGCTAGTTTTATTCTTGAATTCTGGGAATGCATTTGAGTTTATGAATTGAAAGGATCAACGACTATTTCACTGTCTTTAAAATTGACGTTTACATGCCCATCAATGTGATCTCAATGGCTAGTTCACTATCATGAATTTGAAGTCTTCAGGAGCGTCACCTTTGGTCTTCTTTTGGCTTTTGACTTTACCCTTTCGGCTTGGACTTACCCTTTCAGGCTTTGAGAAATGACTTGTGTCGAATAGTCCTTTATTTTGGCCACCAAGAGTCCCCTGCAAGGGCACCTACCCTTCGGGGTCCTTTGGCAACCCTTTGCTTTAGAAATCCCCATGGACAAATCCCTAGGCTTTATATTTGAGTCTCCCCCACGGGTAATTCTTGTAGACAATTTGCCTGAGGAAAATTCCCGTGGATAAAAAGTCTGGGGAAAATTCCCGCAGACAAAAGTCCACGAAAGTTTTTTTCGCAAATTCTTTTGAGTTAGCCTTCGGATCTTTTGAGCCTACATTTGCTACTTAGAATTCTTTCAGAATTTTTGTCTGAAGGAATTCCTTCAGACAGAAGTCTGAAAGAATTAAGTGTTAGCCAATTTTCAAATGCCTTAAACAAATTTGAAAGAATTACCTTCCGGCTTACTTGAAAAATGATCCTTCCTAAAGGTGATTTATGAATTAAGTGTCCTCCGCAAGGGCACTTGTCCTTCGAGAGGTCGGCTTTTGCATTGAACCACCCCTTTAAACTTTGACGTTGAACCAATCGGTTGAACCAAAAATGGTTCAAGCCGATGGTTCAATGAATGAAACAAGTCGATAAATCAAGCATTGAACTTGTCTTTGAACTTGCCTTTGAAATTGTCTTTGAACTTTCTCATTGAACCAATTGGTTGAACCAAAATGGTTCAATCCAATGGTTCAATCGAATGAACCAAGTGAATGAACCTGTTGTTGAACCTATTCATTGAAAATAAAGTGTTGAATCACTTAGTTAAACTGAGCCATTTGAACTGTTCCTTTGGTTGAACCTGCCATTGAACCTTGAACTCGATGAACCTTTGAACCAAAATGGTTCAATGGTTCAACGATTCGATGGTTCAAGTCTCTTTTTTCATTTGGATGCTTGCTGATGGAAATTTTTGATTGAACTAAAGCTTTGAACTAATTATATAAAATGACCAAGTATTGAAAACTAATTCTTTTGATTGAAACCATCTGTAGAAGCCTTTGAACCTGTATGAATGAATCTGCCTGTAGAATCTGAAGATACAAAGTTCGTAGAAATCAACATGTGAAATCTATTGAACTTGACTTGCAAAGTCTGTAGATTTTCTGAGAAGCTTTGAAAATAAGGAATATGAATGTCTAAGACAAATTTTGAAAATGGAAGATACAATTTTGGTCTATATGACCAAAATAGTTCAAATGTTGTCCCAAAATTGTTGTTAATTTTGGGTGACAATAGCTGGCTCCAGTTGGGGAACTTCTGTCAATTGCAAAATGAATTGAAAGGATTAGAATCTAGAATCTCCAGTGTCTTCAAGTGTACCATTGGGCTTCAGATTCATGTTACCTAGAAATGAAAGGCATCAAAAATGGAAACAAACAAAATAAAATAGAAATAAAACTGTACAAATATACATATATACAGAAGCAATGATCTGAACTTCAAGAGTTGAAGTGTTTCAGATGCTGTCCATTGTGGGGCAAAGAAAAGAGTGTGCCATCTTGGTATTTTAATAGAAAGCTATTTTCACCCATGTGCTAATGAATTATGAATGGGCCTCTCTAAAGGGAGTCAAGCTTTCCATGCATCCCTTTTGGTTCTCTTCTTTTGTCCCATAGTAGGACTTTATCCCCAATCTGGAAATCACGATTTTTGGCCTTCTGATCAAAAATTTTCTATACCAGACTTTGATGAGCAGCAATTCTATCCACCACCATGGTTCTTTGTTCTTCCAACTGAGTTAGGCACATGATTCTTTTGTCAAGAGAGCTCTCATATGTCTGATCTTCAATGGTCTTCACCAATTTCAAGGCTAGTAACTCTAAAGTGATTGGAATTTTAGCATTAATACCATAAAGAAGTTGAAAAGGGGACATACTAATTGCCCTCTTTGGCGTGATCCTGTCTACCCACAGAGCATTAACCAATGTTTTGTGCCATGTCCTTTGATTATCATCTGCTAGCTTTTTGATAATAGTTACCAAATTCTTATTGCTGGACTCAGCTTGTCCATTCCCTTATGGAAAATAATCAGAAGAATGAGAAAGCGTAATTCTATAATAAAAATAGAATTGCGTAGTTTTTTGAGAGGTGAAACAAGTTGCATTATCAGTAACAATTTTGAGTGGGACTCCAAACCTAGAAATGATATTTTCTTTGAGGAAGTTGCATACAACTTCTGAAGTAACATGCTTAGTTGGGATTGCTTCTACCCATTTGGTGAAATAATCAGTTGCTGTAAGGACATAATCATGTCCAACACTTGAAGATGGGTTTATTGTTCCAATAAAATCAAGTCCCCATTGCTGGAAAGGTTCCTCTATGATTACTAGCTTGAGAGGTAGGGCAACCAACTTGGGTCTTCCAACAAATTGCTGGCAAAGTTCACATTTCCTCACCCACTTATGTGCATCTTAGAAAAGAGTCAGCCAATAATACCTAGCTCACAAAATTTTGTGAGTAGTCACAGGGGCAGAAAAATGTCCTCCACAAGCTAGATTATGGAAAGATTTCAAAAGCTGGGTCTGCTGTTCTTTGTCTACACAGTGAAGGAAAACTCCATCTTTGCTTCTCTTATATAGGCTATTGTCCCAAAGGACAAAATTGGTAGCTTTCAACCTGATAGTCTTCCTTTCTTTGTAAAACAAATGAGTAGAAAATTCACCATAAGTCAAAAAATAAGCAATATCTGAGTACCATTCATTAGTAGTGGAGACAAAAAGGACTATTGGCGCATCTTCCACTTCAGCTTCTTCACGATGTGTATCTTCTGGATTATTGTTAGCCATTAATTGACAAAGGCCTTTACCTCTAACTAGCTTTGTCAGCTTGATATCTAGATCATATTCTTGGATCTTTGCAATCTAATTACCTCTCTTTGTGCCAAACTCCTACTAAGTTAATATAGTCTTGACTATACTGTCAGAAACTAAGGCTATAGTATGTGAATTTAGAATATAGAAGCGAAAGTGTTTGACTGCTTTTACCAAGGCATAGGCATGCTTCTCTATATTTGAATACTTTATTTCATGAGTTTTGAGAGGGCAACTCATGAAAGAGATAGGGGATTCTATACCTTCTTTGTCTTGTTGGACAAGAATCGCTGAAAGAGTATGCTCAGATGCATAGCTATAAATGATAAAATCCTTGTGGTAATCTGGACAAACCAAGGTAGGGGCATGACCAATGGCAACCTTGATATCATGAAATGTTGATTTACCTTCTTTATTCTAGCTGAAGGTAGCTTTCCCTTTAATCATATTCACAATGTGTCTTATCTTCTCAGTAAATTTAGGAATAAATCTTCGTAATAAATTCACTTTTCTGAAGAAAGAGTGAACAACATTTTTAATTGTAGGCAAATTCAGCTCTTGAATAGACTTGACTCTGTCTGGGTCAATCTTTATGCCTTCTTTGGACATAATGTGTCTAAAGAGTTTTCCCTCTGTCACTCCAAAAATAGATTTCTTAGGATTCAAAGAAATGCAATTTTGCCAACAACACTCTAGCACTTGTTGCAAGTGGCGCACATGATCAGATCGATGTTTTGAAAAGATAGTTAAGTCATCAAGATATACCACTATGAATTTGCCAATTTCTTCTTTGAAAGCTATGTCCATAGCTCTCTAAAAGGTAGCACCAGCATTTATTAAGCCAAAAGGCATTCTTTTATATGCAAATGTACCCCAGGGCATGATGAATGCAATCTTGTGTTGGTCAGCTTCAGCAACTTCAACTTGATTATAACCTGAGAAGCCATCCATCATTTATAACATTTTTGATCCTGTAATTGTTTGAAGCACTTAGTCCATGATTGGCAAAGGGTAGTTGTCTTTCAGAGATGACTGATTTAGATTATGAAAATCTACATAAATGCAGATTTTGCCATTTTTCTTCTTTACAGGTACTATGTTTGTAATCCATGTAAAATGATGGATTGGGAAGATAATTCTATCATTTAACATTTTTTGTATTTCAGACATAATAATACCTGAAATTTTTGGATTGTATTGTCTAGATTTCTACTTGTAAGGTGTTGAATCAGCCTTGAGAGGAATATGATGACGGATTTCATTAGGTCTAAGAGACTTTAGGTCTTCATATGAATATGCCAAGACATCAATGTATTGACAGAGTAAAGAAGTGAATTTGAATCTTTCTTCAAGTATGCAACACTTACCAATGTTGACTATCTTGGGATTTTCTTTGTTGGTCAGATTCACTTGGTCAAATCCTTAAGAGAGATTTGAATATGTCTACTATTGTTTGACGAATCTATCATGCTTGTCAAATAGCTTCTCAAGAGAGACCAGGCCTTTAGGAGTTTTGTTTCCTTTTAGCTATAGGAACTCTTCATTTACATTTGAACTTGATTCAGACTTCTGAGATTCACTGCCTTCAAAATACAGTTGTTCAAAATTGTCCTTTCATTTCAAGAAAGCAATGATCTGATGATCATCATTGAATATTTGCCAATGATCAACATTTTTAGGAACACTTGGTCTATAGACCAGCTCAATGGTATACTTGTCTTCTTTAAAATCAGAATGAGGAGCTAAGAGAGTTCCTGAAACAACAAGTGCATTAGCTTTGTCATTGGACTCTCTTGGAATGGCAAAAATGTTGAAAGCATCAAAGCTTTTAATTTGGTCCCAAACCAAGTTATTGTAGTGGCGTAACCTCTCATTCTTGGTCTGATATTGATTTCTCACTTGATAGACCACTAATTCGGCATCCCCTTTAACATGAAGAAACTTGACGCCTCTTTCTTGAGCAGCCTTCATGCTTAGCAACATTGATTTATATTCAACTGTATTCTTAGTATTATTGAATTGTAATTTATAGGATGAAGGAAATAAATCTCCTTGAGGAGATATCAAGACAATTGCAGCTCCAGAACCAGTAGAGGAATAACTACCGTCAAATTCTAGAGTCCAAATCTCATCAGACACTAACTTTACTTCAGACTTTCCCTCATCAGAGATAGAGGGTCTTTCTTCATGATTTGTATATAAAAAGTAATTAACCATACCTACAGATTCAAAAAGTATTTGAGATTTAGGAGCTAATTTCTTGGTAACTACATACTTTGCTTCCTTTTTAGGAAGTAATCTTTTCATCACACCTTGGATAGGGATCCTTGCCTCAGATATATCCATGTTTAGTTCTCCTCCCACGTCCTTACATAAATTCCATCCAAGCAAAATGCCATAATATGCTGGGACATCAGCCACTAATACAATCATTTTAATCCTCTTGTCTGGAAAGGCTATGAATGCAAATTGAGCATCTTTGATTTGCCCCAGCAATGACACTTGTTTGTTTTCCATGGAGAAACATCTCCCAAATGTCTTGGTCAATGTGAGACCAAGAGACTCAACAACTTTAGCAGGCATGACCTTATCAAATGCGCTTGAGTCTATTATATAGTTACTCAGATTGTAACCATTGATTAACAGGGAAACATAAACTGGTTCTATTTTTCCAGAAGCAGCTGGAGGAGTAATAATCAAATTATTTGGAATAGGTGTATTTTTTGGAGAATCAAGAATTACTTTTTTCACCTTTTATCCTATAGGGATGGTTTGATTTTTAACATATTAAACCAGCTTGTTCAGTCGATCTGGATTAGACTACAAGTATTCAAATTCAGACATCTATATTTTTGTCTTTTTGACATGATCAATTATGTCAAATCGCTGAATCAAGCTAGGTATAGAGAAAAGTACTTTAGCTTTTTGAGTTTTCAAAGGGATGGGAGGTGGGCTGGTTTGAAAATTAGAAGTAGAAGGGGAGGGCGCAATAGATGTATTTACCTTTTGAGTGATTATCGAATCTTTTGGTTGAAAAGGCAAAGCTGTCCCATGCTTGACAATTGTGACTGCTAGCTATAGTTGCTCTTCTATCTTTTCTTTATCAGTCTGCTAGACTGATTGGTTCTTAGATCTGGTAAACACTACATATGATCCATCTAAAGCTTCTCCTTTAATTTTGGGTTCATCCTGGTAATTCAAAAAACCAATGTGGGAATTGCTAGCTGATTCTTCTTAACTATCTTCAATGATATCAATGTTATTTTTTTGATTTAATTCAGGCTGATAAGAGAATTCTAATTCTGCTTCAAGATATCCCATTGCTGAATTAGTTGGAGGAGCTTCTAGGGCAAGTTTCCCTTGTGGAGGAGGAAGGTGATTTTGTTGTCCTTGGTTTCTAGCAACATTGCCCTGATATGACTGATTTGGGAATGTCCTTTTGTATGTAAGAGTAGAAGACATTCCTTGAGCCATTTGCTTTTTGAGAGCAAGCAACTCATTTGCTAATTTCTACACCATTGGATCTATGGTGCTTGTAGATGCAAATTCAAAAAATGATGAAGCTCTATTTCTATTGGGATCTCTTCTTATTTTCCCTGCCAAGATGAGATCATCTTCTACTTCAATGGCCAAAATTTGAGCTATAGAAAGATCTATTTGGCTAGCATGCCTTAAGAGGAAACTAACTTCAGGTAGCTAAGAATTAATGAAAAAGCATTTGAGATTCTCAGCTATGGGTCTAGCAATGACATGTATTCTATTTCTCAACTTGTCAAATTTAGCTATGAAGTCTCTCATAGGCTCATGAGGCTCTTTCTTCATCTGTGTAAGTTGAGCTAGAAGTGTATGTGCATCTTTTATAAGTTTGAATTTGGCTTCAAACTTAGCTTTAAGGGTATTCCAATCAGTCACAGATCGAGCTTGTAGATGGTAAAACCAATCTGCAACAAGACCTTGAAGTGTTTCAATAAAAAGCCTGACTGCTACATCTTCAAACTCTACTCTTATTACTCCACAAGCTATACTGAATGCTGCAATGTGTTCATCAGGATGAACCTTGCCATCACCGTAGAATTTAGGGAAATTCTTCCTAGAACTGCATGGAAGCTCATGTAGAGGAGGAGTAAGATTAAGAGGGCTAAAAGCATTACTCCAAGGGATTTGAACTACCATTATAAGATAATGAAAAGGAGGGATAACAAATCTCAAAGGGGTAATTATAGGCACAACTTTCTCAACAACATAAGTAGATACTTCATCTGGTATGGAGATCTAGTTTTAGTAGGAGGAAAGCTCTTGGTTCATTATAGATGAGATGGTGAAGGAAATAGATCAAAATCACTTTGTTGTACTAGCTTGAACATAAGATCAATGATACCTTTAGCCCTTTGGCTTCGTGTATACCTTGACTCTACTAGATTGTAAAACAAAAGTGGAAAAGAATTGACCTTGTTTCAGTTAAAGCTTGGGGCTTTAAACTATGCATTCTTTTCTGGTTGGTGTGGAGGTGAATGGAATGGATAGACTATAAATGGATAATGGGTATATCCCCAATGGAGTCACCAAAAACTGCTGGTTGAATATTTTGTCTATCAGCGTACTGGTAAACAAAATAGGTCTTATCAGCCAAAGAAAGAAGATTAGTCATCCTAATGTGTAAGTTTATCACATCAAAAAGAGACTGCTCTTTCCTCTTATCAAGGGTATGTTCCCTATGGATATGTTATGTATATGTATAAACATAAAATAATACTCAGGGATGGGACCAGACATCCATCTCTCTTTCTTTAGAGATGATGTATACAAAACAAAGGAAAAACTCAAGGGAATGACAGACAACTCTCCTCTTCTTTCAGTAGAACTATTCAGCCAGCCACAAAAATACTCCTGGAAATAAAAGTAGAATGTAACTGAGAATATGGTAACCAACAAATTGAGACAGAGCACAAAGTCTCTACCTGAAATGCTCAAGAGTAATATATGAAGGGCAATGAAAGCTCAAAGTCTTTTCAAAGTCCTTTACATAGAAATGAAAAAGAAAACACACTGAAGACAGCTATGGGGGCATAACGTCTCTCCACAATTGATTCTTCAGGACACCTTCCTAACTAATTTTACTAATCCTACTTGTTAAATCAATGGAACAGAAAATGAATCAAGGAAATAGACATAAGAATAGTTTCCTCAACAACAAAAGATATCATAGCACAAATTTTAAAAAATTCCCTTGCTTTCTTATTCCATTAATAGAATATAATCAACAGACTGAGCACAAAGTCTCAATGATGCCTCTCAATTTGGGCAGAGTTTTGTTTAGATTGTCAAAAAAGAGATCATTTTACAATGAAATAAAGTTCCTTATATAGCCACTTCAAGAAAGACTCGGGAACAGTAATACATCATGATGCATTGGGAAATGTTAGGAAGATAAGCTATAACTTTGGGGCCTTTTACCCATTTGGTCTTTTCAATGTAGATAAACAAGCTGTGCATTTGAAAGATTGTAACTTCTAATATTTAGCTAGCGGTCTGATCTCATCTTCATCATTCCTCCTTTCCTGGTTAATTGAATCAGGCCATGAATTCATCCATTACTCTATCTTTCCTCGCTTTTAGCTAGCTTTGTTCTTGAATTTTGGGAATGCATTCGAGTCTATGAATTCAAAGGATCAACGGCTATTCACTGTCTTTAAAATTGACGTTTACATGCCTGTCAATGTGATCTCAACGGCTAGTTCACTATCTTGAATTTGACATCTTTGGGAGCATCACCCCTTGGTCTTCTTTTGGCTTTTGGCTTTACCCTTTCAGCTTGGACTTACCCTTTCAGGCTTTGAGAAATGTCTTATGTTGAATAGTCCTTTATTTTGGCTGCCAAGAGTCCCCTGCAAGGGCACCTACCCTTCAGGGTCCTTTGGCAGCCCTTTGCTTTAGCAATCCCCACGGACAAATCCGCAGGCTTTATATTTGAGTCTCCCCCATGAGTAATTCTCGTGGACATTTGTCCCACAAAAAATTCCCGTAAACAATTTGTTCAAGGAAAATTCCCATGGACAAAAAGTCTGGGGAAAATTCTCGTAGATAAAAGTCTACAATTCTTTTGAGTTAGCCTTCGAATCTTTTGAGCTCGCATTTTCTACTTAGAATTCTTTCAGACTTTTTGTCTGAAGGAATTCCTTCAGACAAAAGTTTGAAAGAATTAAGTGTTATCCAATTTTCAAATGCCTTAAACAAATTTGAAAGAATTACCTTCTGACTTACTTGAAAAATGATCCTTCCAAAAGGTGCTTTATGAATTAAGTGTCCTCCGCAAGGGCACTTGTCCTTGGAGAGGTCGCCTTTTGCATTGAACTGCCCCTTTGAACTTTGACGTTGAACCAATCGGTTGAACCTAAAATGGTTCAAGCTAATGGTTCAATGAATGAAACAAGCCGATAAATCAAGCATTGAACTTGTCTTTGAACTTGCCTTTGAACTTGTCTTTGAACTTTCTCATTGAGCAAATCAGTTGAACCAAGGCATTGAACCAAAATGGTTCAAGCCAATGGTTTAATTGAATGAACCAAGTGAATGAACCTGCTGTTGAACCCTATTCATTGAACCAAGATGTTGAACTAAGGATGAACTGAATGAATGAACCAACTGAGTTAAAATAAAGCATTGAATCGCTTAGTTTAATTGAGCCATTTGAATTATTCATTTGGTTGAACCTACCATTGACCTTGAACCCGTTGAGCCTTTGAACCAAAATGGTTCAATGGTTTGATGGTTCAAGTCTCTTTTTTCATTTGGATGCTTGCCGATGGAAATTTTCAATTGAACTGAAGCTTTAAACTAATTCTGTAAAATGACCAAGTATTGAAAACTAATTCTTTTGACTGAAACCATCTGTAGAAGCCTTTGAACCTGTATGAATGAACCTGCCTGTAGAATCTGAAGATACAAAGTCCATAGAAATCAACATGTAAAATCTATTGAACTTGACTTGCAAAGTCTGTAGATTTTCTGAGAAGCTTTGAGAACAAGGATCTGAATGTCTAAGACAAATTTTGAAAATGGAAGATACAATTTGGTCTATATGACCAAAATAGTTCAAATGTTGTCCCATAACTATTGTTACTTGTGGGGGACAACAACTTGGACCCCTTTAATCCTAATCTAGTTGATTATTTTGTTAATCACATGTGTATTTCTATCTACAAGATAAAAAGTATCAAGGACAAACCACCTTACTACTGGAAGGGGTTGAGTAATGATCTATTTGTAGTAGTTCTTATCCATCAAGGACTCACATCCACTAAGTCCTTAGAGACTGGTGCTAATCAAAAGATTTTACTTGATCTAAGGTCATTATGAAATGGTCCCTCAATCTGACCTCCTCTTCATCATCCAAATCTTCCCAATAATCCTCAAAGTAAGGAGCACAAGAATATATAGAGATTCCTGATGTGCTGGTGAAGTTACCATGAACATCATAGTATGGTATTACCTCCAAAGCCCTCAGGGTCATTTGTGTCATTCTTTCCTCTACACATTTGGCTTTGAGTAAAGAGGGGCATGTATAATTGCCTATATTGATTGGGAAATGAATTCCTAACTTGTGTTTACTAGATAAAATCTTGTGAATTTCCACAAGTTGTCTCACTAACTCCATCAATTCTTATTAATCACTCACATATCTTGGGAGTTTGTAAGGATATCCATTGAATATGCATACCCTAATATAGGAGTAGGTGGGGAATTGAATGAAGTAGGAACCCCACTGGGTGATTTTTGTAGTAGCTACATCAGATAATCTCTTTTTCTTAATTTCTTTATCAAACATTATTATGATGCAATAGATGAATGCATCATTGACCCTCCTAAAGTGTTGTCTGTTGGCCTCCAAAGTGAGGTTAGGATAATAGTTATACACTTTATTTTCTTCATTGGCCACTGTGTTGAGCCCTATGAAATCTCTCCCTTTGGCCAATATGTATATTAAGTAGGTGATCATGTAAAAATTTCTTGTGGTTTGTACCTCCATCGACTACCTCTAGGAGGGAATCACTAATGATCTGGGCCCAATGGATATATTGTTTCTTCTCATGGATGACCCATATGTACTGATACATCCACTCTTAGAAGATCTTTGCATCAAGACTACCAATGATCCTATGCAAAAATATAATTATGTCTCCAACCTCAACCTTGAAATTAATTCTTGCCAATGTCTTTGGTAATTTGGTGAAGGTAGCCTTAGGGATATTAATCCATTATTTATTTATAACTCTCTAACACTCCAAGTTGTTATCTTGAAAGAATTTTTTAGATGTCTCTGGAGTTATATCTAGATAACTCTCAAATTTTCGTATCACAAACACTGAATCAATGGAATTTGAGTCTATATTTAAAATCCTTTCCCCTTTATCATTGATTACCTCTCTCTTATCAATATCATAATGATATGCTAGTGTAAGTATTAGCTCAAGGCTTTACACCATCAGGGGAAAAGCTACTTTTGGGGCATGTTTGCCAATTTTGGTCCACATGTGAAAATTGCCCAATGGATTAGTTTCTAAAGGTATTTGTATGGAGTGATAAACTAAGGATAGTCCTTGAATGAGGAGATCAAATGCCACTTAAAAATCATTTGAAACACTTTAATCAAGCTTAAAGTGTTTTTTATTGATCTTTGGGAAGTAGGCTTGGAAACAGGTTTAAATTTTCAAGGGAAGAAGATCCAATAGGTTTTCATGGTGTTTCAATCATTCAAGAGCATGAATCAAGTTGTATAAAGTCTTATAAATTCATTGGATCCTTCTAAAGGTATAACAGTTTCTTATACAAGTTCAGAAGAACCATACCATCTCAAGCATGTAATGCTGAAATAAACTGACAATCTCAATTGTCCATTTTATAACTATGCTTTGGAGGCCTCTCAAGGCCAAAGGATTGCATGCACATGAATTTATTCATGCCAAGATCATTCTCTACAAATTTGGTGTCATGATGAGCTTGCTATCTCAAGATAGAAAGCTTCAAATTTAGATTTGTAGAATGAGATGTTCATGGGGAGGTCAAGTTAAAGCTACAATAATTAACTAGTTGGATTTAAAAATCATTAAAGGTTTATGCATACATCAAATTTGAGCCTTATAAAATAGATATTTAAATTCAAATGTCCCAATATTAATGGTTAACATTCAATCATACTAAATATCTAATGGCGAGCAAGCAAAGATAGTGTCAGTGGGTCCCAAAGATCTAATAGAGCACATTTAATCATATACCCAAATCTAACAGTGAGCATCAAGTTAAAAGATCAGCATAAGCATGAAGCAGATAAGTTTCTAATGGTGTGCTTGAAGTCAAAAGGTCAGAAGATCCTGAAGACTAATGAGAGGGTGACAAATGTATCAACTATATTAGACTAGTAGAATATCTATGGATTATATTTATTCATATAGAAAAATATCAGTGGTGCATGTACAAGCTAATCATGTAGATCTAACAGTGTGCAAAAAAGCTAATCAATGATCAGTATTAAAATTCAAAAGCTAAGGGACTATAATAGAGGTCAAATTTAAATTAGGTCAAACAAAAGAAAATGCTTTAAAGAGTTATGTCACCATTAGAGCTTGGTCAAATGCCTCAAGTAGACACAATCATGCAATTAGGGTTTTCAATATTGAAGTTCCATCACCATTAAAAATCAATCTTGACCTCTAGTTAAAAGATTTAGAACATGCAGGGTCCATCTTCTAGGGTTCTAATATTATTCCTTGATTGTGTTCACTTTTATTTAAAGAATATATGTGCATATAATGAGTTCTCAATTCCTACAAGGCTCAAAGGAAGAATGGGTCTTTTTAGACCTAACATAAATCAAGAATGAGGCTATGTGACCTATAAGCTTTTCATTGATCAGAGAACTATATAATTTCAAATAAATTAGATTGGTTTTCAATCTATAATATAGACCTATGATTGAATTTTATAGTAGGGGTAGATATGTGATTATAAAGGAGTGTCTTATCTATTGACACGATCATATTTTTGACAATCAGGTACCTATATCCACTCAAAATAGACATGTCATGGCTATATTTGGATTCAAGATACAAGGACTTTGTTCTTATAGTAAAGACAAGTGGGAGATGACATATAAGTTTAAGAAGTAGTTTTAGGGATTGGAGAAGTACAGGTGGAGCATTCAAGTCTTTTACAGATCCTTCAAAGTGTTTTCTTCATCAATGTAAATCATGACTAAGCACTTCCAATAAGTTCTTGTCTTCTAGTATGTCTTCTAAAACCAATAAGGGGCTTGAAGTCATTTGGAACTAATGAATGGCTAGTTGGGAGGCATAATTAATGCTAATAGATCAAAAGTGGTTGGGACCCCATCAAAGTGATTGGACCTCATTTAATGGTCTTGGTTGATGTGCTCCTCTCTCTCCCCTTTCTCCTATATCTCCCATTCTTTCCCATTGGTAAGATCTGTCAATTTTTAGAAAAGATACTCTCTCACTTTTGATAGGGACTCTCTCTTAATTATGGAAGAGCAAAGACTCTCTTTTGATAAGGATAAAACCTATAAAAACTTGTATGAAATACCTATTAAAGCTAATAAATATTTTCTTTACCTATCTCTTGCTTTTAAACTATGTTTAGTAAACCTGTGCATGATGGCATTGTGAAGGAGAATCTTTCATGCCCATTGTCCTTATTTATTGACTATTTTAGGATATTTTATAGTTTATTGTAGGTTTTCATTTGTGTTCTTTCTACAATTAATTTAATCCTTGTGTGAGTCTTATATTTCCTCCTAGCTTCATTCATTGCTTCCTGAATCTAGTGTATGAAATACTTATGCAATTAGCTATATTTTAAGATTGTGTGAGATAGCACTATCTTATGATTCTTTAGTGTATATTTCATGTTTTTTTGAGTTCTCACTTAATTTGGTGAATCACCTTGTTATATTTCTTAATACCCCTATTACCCCTTTCTAACCCTTTTCTCAGTGAAAACATTAGTATATGTGATCGATCAAGAGGAATCTATCCTTCTCTAGAGGTTCAACCCCACCATAGGTGACCCAAAACCTAATGTTGTTCCCATATTGTTATTAAATTGGAGAGACCCTAAAGAACCCTCTCCAAGGGTGTAAATTGATGCAATAATAGTTTTAAGCATGCCCATTGGGACATAGTTCAAAAAAGATTGGTCAAAGTTTGATACTAATTTGATCAATCTACAATAGTTATAGCTTCCAAATAATAACATATGGCAACTCCAAAATAAAATCCAACATTATGGTAGCAGAGTAGTGACTACATCTAATGTCAAAGGTGACTATGAGGTTAACTTATAGAGGTATTCCATTTGAATTCATTAAATTTCATTTAAACTCAAAAAAAAGATTAAGATTTGTTAATACACACCCTTATAAAGGTAAATTTATTCCTTATTCAATTCTACGGCCTACCCATGCAAGAAGATCTTTGTTAAACCCTTTCATTTCCATAGTAGCCCCTAGAGTTTGCCCCTTTGTGGCCTTTAATGGTCAAAGTCCTCTAGGCCTCACTCATTATGATCCTATCCTAGTAATAGCTCTTAAAAGTATCCCTTAATTTACTAGAGACCAAGCTACAACCCCTTCTGATCACCTCATGGATATAGACTGTTTCTACGCTAGATTTGCTTTTCACATTCAAGAAGGAGAAAATGAGAAACTAAGAAGAAGGACAAGGGTTTGTACGTACCCGGGTTGTAGATGTGCGCACCAGAATTTAGACATTGTGAGAACTCCTCTTTGGTTGTGGAGGATGACACCTGAAAGGGAAAGACACTAAACATGAAAAAATGTTAGATGACAAAAGGGTAGACTGCCAAGTGAAGGCTTGGTCCTAAAAGTGCAAAGGCTTCTTGGAGGATGCCAGTCCACTATTAAAAATAGAATGCTGATCAGAAATAGAAAGTGATAAATGATAAAAGATAGAAAGAAAGAACTAAAAGCAAAAGCGTACCTGTTTAGAAGCAATCTACCTTTGCACAGTCACCGATGTCGGTGATATTTCTGACGTCAATCAGGGAAGGTCACCGACGTCGGTTAGGCTGCCGACGTCGGTAGGGGAAATACACAAGGTCGGCCGGGGTAGTAGTCAGGGATGAGTTACAGGCTGGTCTTGGTCTACAGAATGGACTGAGGTTTCGTCTGAGGGTCTGAGGCTTTGTGTGGGATTCAAAGGGACTGTTTGGGGTTTGAGGAGTAGTCTGAGGGTTTGAGCAGAACTGGTTGGGCAGAGGGGACTATCGAGAAAGTGACTGGTTGAGAACCATAAGCACAAAAGGGGGATGGATGAGAGGCAGGGGTCTGAGAAGGCTTTTCAGCCTCTCAGGGACAGACAGGGAAGGTCTAGGCAGTAGTTATCTAAATAGATAAATGCAAATAAGAAATGAAATGGAAAAAAACACTGTGCTTACCTCTTGCTTACTGGTTAGAGAATGGAGAAACCTATTGTTAGAGCTATTGAAGAACCTGCAAATGGAGCTGTTGCTTGGAGCTGCTCTGCAAGGTACCTGTAGCTGCTGGGGGTTACTGTGTAAGAGGGAGGAGAAGAGAATATGAATGCAAAAGTGTCAAGAGAGTTCTGTTCATAGGGGGGTTCTGCAACAGATGCAAGAAATGGTTTTGAAGGCTACCGACGTCAGTAGGATCGCCGATGTCAACTGCAGGGTAGCCAACGTCAGCAGTAGAAGAATGGGGACAGAGGCTAATATTAGCCTCTGTCTGTTCTTACACACTGCTGGGTCAAGGGGTCATGGGGAAAACGGTCATGGGAAGGCTTAAATGGACACGAGAGGAAGGCTAAAGGGGAGATTTGGGGTAATAAAGGCTAAGAGAGAGGTGGGGGGATCCAAGGAGGGGATCCAAGGTGGCATGGGTGAGGTGGAAGAGGGGCCACTAAATTAATTATTTGATTATTTAATTTAAAAGTGGAGGGGACTAGGATAAGGGTTAGGACATGGGTCAAGGGGGGTCAAAGGGGGAAAGGTGACCAAGGTGCAGACATGATTTTGGTGTCTACATTTTCCCCTTTTTGTCTTGTTGGTTGTTATTGACGAACTGCAAGACAAAAATAGGAGTTGGTTGCCCCAGGTGTGAGATGAGGTGTTCCCCCCTTAAAGCGAGAGTCGAGGGAAGGGAACCTAAGATCGAGTGTTGATTTGATAGAGAGATGGATGGAGAGGGTGAGGAATGAGTGAGAACATTGTAATAGTTGTGATTGCGTGTATACCACTTCACGGGATGGTCGGGTCAAATTGTCGCAGGTCGAGGGTCAAGGAGTGCCAAAATTGAAATAATTGGGCCCCAGCATTTGGTCGTAGCTGATCGGGTTATTAAATCTAAGCTAAAGCTCTAATGGTCATCATGTTTCGGGTATCTCAGGCTCAGGAAGTGCTCCTAGAAACCCGAAAATGCCAAAAGAAGTGGGGATCAATCGGCTTGCGATCCTATACTTGTGAAGGTCATAAATAGTCTGCGCACAGTTTTGCTAACCAGTCATGAGGTAGCATATATGCAAAAACAACCAAGGCAACATTTGTCTTGGAAGTGGTCGCAGTCAGAGGAGATGGTCATGATCTCCACGGTCTGGTGGTCGATGGACAGAGGCAAAAGTGATCTCAAGTGTGCCCCAGGGGGCTAAAATGACTTTTAATAGAGAGCTGACTGATTGGGGACATGATTTTAGGCAATGAGGAGGTTTGAAGCATGCCAACATCAGTGAACTAACTGACGTTGGTGGATAAAAAGGACCGATGTCGACAAAAATCAGCCGACGTCGACAAATAAGGGCACGAAAATGCCGACGTCGGTGGCCTGCCAAATCTGACAAAATTGGATTGGCAGCCCACCAAAAGTCATTTATGATTTGGTTGACTAAGAGAAAAAAGAGCTCTAGAGTTGATTGAGTGAAAGCAACCCAGAGTTGACTGAGGAGTGACGTGAGGTGGCAGAGGGACATTGGTGGAGAGAGGGAGTCGATTGGATACTGCAGGGACGCATGTGGGCTAGCAAGAGCATGCAGAGTCATTGGCATAGAAGAGATGGCAGAGGGGAGTAGAGGACCCATGGGAGGTCCACCACCAGTGGCACCCATTGTGCCACCATGTCGGCGACATCGGGATGAGGTAGGAGGGTCTCTTTGAACCCTATTTGATTGTTTTTGTGTTGATTTAGTTTTTTGAAATTTTAGTTGTTTTAGGTAGAAATTGAGGGGGGAGGGTAGCTAAAAAGGTGGGTAGAGGGTCTAAGATAGATTAGGAGTGATTTAGGAGGGTCTAGGAGGGTTGGGGGAGGCAAAATGGGGAAGCCCTAAATTTAAGGCTCACCCCGTTCGGCCCTAGGGCCGAACCAGCCATCGACGTCGATGGGTTCACTAGCGTCGGCTGACCAGAGACCGATGTCGATCACTCACCTACCGATGTCAGTCACTAAGTGATTGATGTCAGTTAGATGAGTGCCATCACCGGCATGATAACCGATATCGGTGGCTACCTGGTCAAAAGGAGTGATGAAAAAATGGTCAAGTCGAGGGGTCAAAGCTACGCCAAGGACTTCCTGAGTGTCAAGATTGATGTAGATGGTCAGATAGGTTGGTCAAGTAGGAAGAGTAGGAATAGATTTAACATGAGATTGATTGTTGATGGATGTAGGTGAGGCAGACTCTGATGCTACGGGATCACCTCTCGACTTTGTTGATACAAATGCACAGAGGTGTGATGGTCGAGGAGTGGGCGCATATGAGTGCAGTTAGATTAGGGGGGCTGAGATGCTACTATCAGGTGGTGAGGGATGTGAGCCTGATGGTGGCTCTGATCAAGCAATGGGATCACTCCACCAACACCTTCCACTTACCCATAGGAGAGCTGATGGTCACAGTCGAGGATGTGTACCAAAATTTGTAGCTGTCGGTACATGGAGCTGACATCTATGCACGCTCGAGAGAGGCGCATGACATTCATATGGTCACACTATTTTGGGAACATGTATCTAAGATGAGCTACCATTCAGCTAGTTTTGCTTCTGAGCCTCTGTACGTGGCAGATGAGGGCACACATCGGCTGGTGATCTTGATGATGATCGGGATCACAGTGTACACATTGTCGGATGCAGAGGGAGGTAGGTTCCCGATCACCATGACCAGGGTTTTGATAGAGATGCTGGAGCAGGAGACGGTCTTTGCCTGGGCATCAGCATTTTTGGCCTAGGTCTATAAGGAGCTATGGGGGATCAACCGACGATAGCAATAGAGTCTATGCATCGGCCACCTCCTACACTACTGGGCTTACGAGCACATCACGGTCACGCGACCTCTCAACCTCCTAGTAGCTATTCAAGCCAGCTTTAGGGTCAAATTTAGGCAATGGCAAGAGGTCATGGCATAGACGTGGATGGATGGAGTAGTCAGGGACATCGACCACTATCGAGGGGCATTGAAGGCACTGATCCCAATGGATATCGTCTAAAGACCATACCTAGTATATCTAGTTTTTAGAGACCAGGGGGAGTAGCTTGTCAGGATGCAGAGTTTTAGATGGGTCTGGGGTAGAAAAGCCGACGAGCTTGAGAGGATACCTGTAGAGAGAGTGTGGCGCTAATACGGGCTGCTATAGGATGTGCCGCCTGCCTTCCCATAGTATAGGTGGGACAACATTGAGGCACCGCTCCCTTTACTAGAGGAGACAAAGGGGCTAGATTTTGAGGAGTTATCGGTAGGACCTGGGGTGGTTGACCCAAGTTGTACAGAGGCCTACACGGCATGGTGGTCAGGGCAGTATGCAGGGATACAGGCAGGACTACAGTTGGACATGCAGGCGGTGATCAGGGATAGGGATATGGCGAGGTAGGAGAGAGATGCTACCAAATAGGAGAGAGATGCTGCCATCCAAGAGAGGGATGCAACATGAGGATGAGTGACCATTTTAGAGAGCCAGGTCATAGGATTATAGGGGGATCTGGCGGGGGATGACAGGGTAGGTGACCATTTTGATAGGGCAGGTCACAGTATTATAGGGACAATTGGCTGTAGCCTAGGCACAAGCAGTGGAAAAATAGGTTTTTGGGGGGCAAGGCTGACTACAGCAACCGACTCAGTAGCTAGCATTTTCATAGGGGGCAAGACCATCAATGTCGATACAGCTGGTATTTTCATAGTCACAGGGGTCAGTGCAGGGCATGATAGTAGGTCAAATGGGTCCACCACAGACTGTATCTATAGTTAGATACAATAATGCATTGGACGAGATCACATATTATGAGAGAGCCATTAGGGGGTTTCCTCAGATACAATGATACTCAGATATGAGGACAGAGTTGAGCTGACAGTGGTCTATGTCGCGGGTGACTACTACAGATTCATGCAAATGGTCCAAATCAGAGGGGGGAGAAGATACAACATCTTCTCGGCCAACGCCACCACCACCACAACCATAGCCTTGAGGGTAGATTTTTGACATGATGTATATACCAGCCTGCGTGCCGATGATGCGAGATGTATGATATGAGAGAGAGAGACAGACACAGATTGTGTCTTTTTGTATAAAACTTTTTTGATATATATATATATATATATATATATATATATATATATATATATATATATATATATATATATGATGAGATGAATTTGATTATGGACATGAGTTATGGAAAAAAATGTTATTATGGATGTGTTGATTGTTATTGCATTGTGATTTGATGGATGATGTTGATATTGTGATTGATGATTATGATGCTTATGTGATGATGAATGTGATGATGCTATGGTTAATGATATTGATATGGATGTTTGAATTTCATGATTTAGATTATATGATGTGATTGTTTAATGATGGACATGATGAAAATAATTATGCTAATGATTATGAGAATATGTGATTAGTTGTGCTGTGATTGACAGGTGATAAAAGAATGAGACAGAAGAAAGTGATGAAGAGGATGGCCGAGCTAACCCCAAAAGACCCCATGTCAACTGAATGCTGCCTACATAGCCCTTGTCCTAAGGGCCTCAGGCCAATGTAGTTCTCCCAAAAGAGAGGAAGAGTCAAAGCTATGGATTGGTCTTGGTCAAGGTCAAGGTCATGGTCAAAGAAAGGAAGGTTTGTCCATTAGAGAGACGAACAAACAAAGGTGGTCGAGCTAACCCCAAAAGATGTCATGTCATCTGAGTGCTACCTACATAGCCCTGGTCTTAGGGCCTCAGACCAATGTAGTTCAAATGAAGAGTTAAAGTGGTGATTGTTTTGGTCGAGGTCAAGTCATGGTCAAAGGGAGGAAAGAAGGTTTGTCCATCAGAGAGACAAACAAACGAGGGTGGTTGAGATAACCTCAGAGGACATCATGTCATCTGAGTGCTACCTACATAGCCTCAGTCTTAGGGCCTCAGACCAATGTAGTTCAGGCTAGTCGAGAAGATTGGTCGATGATTGGTTTGGTCATGTGTCGAAATGATGAGGAGAAAAAGATGTTACAGCCTTTTCCAAATGGTGTATGCTATAACATTGGTTGAGGGATCTTTCATCCCTAGCAATTTTCCATATTTGTGATGGATGTATGCTAAAAATGAATTGAGGTCTATTTATGCTTCAACAAGTATTGGTTTATGCTTAACATAAATTGCGTAGTCCATAGTTTCCATGTGTATTGGTATCCATAGAAACTAGTGTGAATAGGCTATGTGAGTGGTCTAAAAAGAGATTGGAGTTGAGTTGGTTTGATAAATGATGAAGTTTGAATATGACCAAAATGTAAGCAGAAAGCAAAATGCATAATTGCTCTTTCATTGACAAGGACCAGGATGACAGCATAGATAGGGGTTGTTAGAACAAAGAGCCCCATTCATGCATTGTGTCATTGACCATGGTTGTGTTAGAATGGTAATCGAATCACTTTGACATTAAAGTGAGCTCAAAGTCCCTTGAGCAGGTGTTATGATAGGAGGAGGATAGGGTAACCCATTTTAGAGTAGGGATAGCCTTGCCCCTTTTTATAAGAGACCTTGAGACAACTACAAGTCAAGTCCACATAGAGAGGTCATTTTTCTTGGTGGTCATTTGTGAAGCTGATTGATACGGGAAGCTTTTAAGAAAGTGGTGTTTGTAGCAAGATTTAGTCATAGCCATCATTCGAGGGAGTGGTCTATATTTTTACTTTATATATAAGGGCTTTGAATAGCTGTCCTTCGAGGGAGTAGTCTATTAGCTACAACAATGATAGTACAGTTGTCTTTTGAGGAAACAGTCTGCCTTTTAATTTGATTGGGTGACCTTAGATATGTTTTTGACATCTTGATTTTTTTTGACAGAATTTGGAGTCATGGATAAGACTGTAGAAGTTCAAGGGCTCCCTTTTATTAGGACAAAGCATCCATACATCATAAAAGGGTTATAGAGGATTTGTTAAGGGAAATAGGGTTGAAATAATGAGGATTAAGAGGACGGGGATTGCTCAAGGGATGAGCTCAAGTTAAATGTCAAGTGGATGAATACTCGACTAACAGTAGAATGGCCGCATATGCAAGGCATTGAGCGGCTCAGGTTCTGGCTATCCGTTGAGAGAAGACAGACGATAAGTCCTTGACCCATACTTGTGTGTGATGATGAAAGGTCCAAGCCAATTAGGGGCAAACTTGCCTCATTTACTTTGCTCCAAATTGGTGACATGCTGGTCGATAAGTGGTTGGTTGATATGGTCGTTGATTGGTCAATACTGGTCTATGGTCAGGTTGAGATTGGTGTTTGGTCATGATTAAAAGTTTGGTTGATGATTGGTCAAGGTTTGGTTGATATGCTTGGTTGATTGTTATTTTGGTCATTGCTTGGTCAATGTTTGGTCGAGGCTTGGTCAATTGATACTTGGTCGAGACTTGGTCAATGTCTAGTCGATGTCTAGTTTGATGATTGTTTGAGGTCATGGTCAATGTGTGATTTGATGTTTGGTCGAGGTCACGATAGGCAGTATAAAGTCAAACTCCCCCCAGCCATTTGGTGGTAGGAAGAATGTCTAACACCCAGTGCAGATGATCAATGGGTTAGATGAATGAGATGGAGAGAAGATGAGGAGGAGAGACCTAGGTACCCCACCTAGTTGTTAGGTCAGGGGTTTCCAAGTGAATGATGCTTAGGCAGTGAAAAAGTTAGGAGGGATGGAAACCACTGAATCTGTAGGTGAAGGAGGAGAAATGGGTGAGCTTAGAGGAGATTGGTCAATGGTTGGCTCGGGGTAAAGGTCTGTAGAGGCCTGAGTGGGGTCGTGATATCCTAGGCTTTATCATTTCTTGGCATCGTCATCATTGAGCAGCTCGATGGGCTGATGGGAGCCCTGCTCATAGCGTCTGAAACCAAAACCCTTCCATGCGCACCTGTAAAGGTAAGTGTGTGCAAAGGTGGGGTTGCCAAGAAATGAGAAGTCTGATGTGAATGGTTGGGGTGAAGAGAGAGGGTTGCCATTAGTAGGAGCTTGATTGAGCCCCCCATAGACAAGATTGGTTCAGAGGTGAGGAGGACCATAAGGCATGACCATCCCGTTCTGATGGTCATAATTAGGGCTGTGGTGAAGGCATCCATACTCTTACAGAGTTTGGAACATGTCTAAGATCACCAAGCGATATTCCCCAAGTGAAAGTCGCTGGAAGATGTCTTCCAAGGGGTCTTTGGTAGTCGCTTGAAGAGGAGGGGTGAGGGCGACTGCCGATTGCAAACTAGTTGAAGCTTTCGTGGATGGAGGCAATGTCGGGGTTGATGGCTTGATAGGAATGAGGATGTCATTTGGATGGTAGGTGGTGTTACAAGTTTTGAAGGGTGAAGGGTCAGCGGGAATGGTATGGATTTGCCTGTCGTGCTCAAATTTTACACAACAGTGCAGGGTGGAGGGGACACAAGCCATGGTGTGGATCTAGGGTCGGCCCAGCAACATGTTGTATTGAAATTCTCCTTCGATGATATAGAAGAGCTTCGGGACTATGCGTGGACCAACACAGATGTGAAGGATGACTGTGCCAATGGTCGTGGTAGTGGTGTCATTGAAGGAGTGCAAGATTGCATCAGTTTTGGAGATGCAATTCTTGGGAAGAGCCAACTGATCAAAGGCATGAGTGGAGATAATGTTGATGATGGTGCCTCCATCAATCATAACACGTTTAATGAGTGTCCGATCAACATAGGCAGTGATGAAGAGGGTGGCATCCTGATCTTCCATGTTGGATGTGGGAATCTCATAATCACTAAATGTGATGGAGGCAATAGGAGATAAAGAGTAGATGAGGGTAGCGAGTGGTTGGGGGTCCTCAAGTTGGACCTCTGCTACCTGCAAGGCTCAGATGAGGGCTTGATGATGCTGAGGTGAGGTTTGGATGAGGTCGTAAAGGGACATCTTCACAGGCGTCTGGTGAAGTTGTTTCAATATGGAGTCATGAATTGACCCGAAAGAGGAAGAAGAAGAAGGCTGAGATGCGCCAATGATAGAAATTTTAGGCTTGGGCGCTAGAGGTGGTTTGATGAAAGGGTAGGTCCAAGGAATAGGAGTTTCTTCTTTCGCCTTGTCCTTTTGTGACCTAGTGGTTATGTGGATGGCATTGATTTCAAAGATAGGAGGTGAAGAAGGGGTCATGGCCTGCTAGTGAGATGTTGATGTGGTTGAAGAGGTTGGATGGGAAGGTGTCAAGGGGCAGTCAAGAGCATCCTCAAAGAAAAGAGTGTCCTTCTCCATATACCGGTGAATGACGGCCTTGAGGGCACAACAAGTCTCGGTATCATGTCCTGGCATACGATGGTATAAGCAAATCTTCGTGTCGTCGAACCAAGAGGGCTTGGACCCAAGAGGTTGGAAAGACCTGATGGGTGGAAGGGTTATGCTAAAAGTCTGCAAAAGTCAGTGCAATATCAACGAGTATGAGCCCACTAAAGGGTCCGTGCTAGTTGATGTGTGCGATGCCAGTGACTTTTGCTTAGATAGAGTTAGAGGAGGTTTCCGTACCACCTTTTGGGTTGATGGTGCAGTGATAGGCAGAGACGGTACTTTCTTCATGAGAGGTACCACCTTTTTGGGAGAGGGTAGGCTAGAGGTAGGTAAAGGAAGAAAAGGAGGCAATTGGTTTTGATTAGAGGTTAGAGTGGGAAGGATTCTGGTCAGGGTCGAAGGATGGGGGCCCAAAATGGAGGGTAATGGTGAAGGGGGAAGAGGCGTTCACTTTTGTGGTCTTGCAGTCTTATTTGACTTGGTTGGAAGACTACTATTGGTCGAGGTTTGGTCTAAGTCCACCTTCACTTACGGGTGAGTGAGGGTATAGATAGGGTGAACGCCAAGTGACTTGATAGGTTTAGATGGGGTAGATGCGGGTTTAGAAGTGGGAGTCTGGTCTTTGTTGAGAGTATTGGGGGATTCTGCCTTAGGAGGATTAGAAGTATGAGACAAGAGGGCACGGGCATGTTGAAGAGCTTTAAGACACTCCCACAACCCCTGATGCTCCACTTTCCTTAAAGGGAGAAGTATGATTTTCTCCACTAGTCGAGAAAATGGTTGAGAAGATGTTGGATGAGGTTTGGGTCCTTGAGAAGATGTTGACGATTGTGGGGCCGAAGATGAGATGGGTGTAGCAGTCTCGGACCCATGGCATGATGAAGTCGTGATAGGTTTGTCTTTGGTTGGAGATGAAGGAGAGGCAAGTTCTTCCTTGGGTGGAGATGAAACTGGAGAATGAGGCTCCTCAAGCAGGTAAAGAGCAGGGATGATGGTGCCCTCCACTTGCGGTCGAGGAGTAGGAAGAGTCAGGTCCTCCATAGGCAACAGGAAGGAGGATGGTGAGACCGGTGGTGCCGGTAAGGTTGAGGTGTCCTCCAAGATGAGAGAGGTTGACGGAGAACTAACCAGGGAAAGAGATTCATCCACATGTGATGGACTGATAGATGGACTAACCTCTTGAGGTTGGTTGGGGATGAAGGGTGAGACCGTATTGACTGTCTGAATGTTGTGTTCACGAGTGTTGTCAATCAAGGTTTGAACATTATTTTGGGTCGGTGGATGATTAGGGAATGGTTGCTTGAAGATGTCGATCCCCTGATTAGGGGGTGCATTAGGATTGTCTAGGATGAGGTCACCCTTTTCAAGCATGTCTTAGATTATGTTTTTAAGGGTTTTGTAGTTTCCTGTGTCATGTCCTTTAACACAGTGGTAGTTGCAGAAGTCATTTCCCCTATACCACGTAGGGATGGCACATGAGGGATCAAATTGTGGAGGTGGTCAGATCTGGGAGAGATTGAGAACCTCCTATTTAACAAGTTTTTCCAGCATAGACGTGTATGATTCTCTAAGAGGTATATACTATCATTGTACGTATCTTTGCTGGAATTGGTGGGTGGCGCTCTGAGATGTGGATGGCTCAGGCTGATTGGTTGAAGGCGAAGAGGATGAAGGTCTAATGACCACAACATTAGCTGAAGCTTTAGACTTAGGATTGGATGATGAAGGTTTAGAAGAAGAGGAGTCATTGGTCTTAGAGTTGGGATTCTTGCTCTGCAACTTGACTTTATTCTCCTCGATGGCATGTAATTCAAGTTTGCGGGCCATTGTGAAGGCTTCGTCGAAGGTGCGGAAGGTCTGAACCCATAAGGTGGAAGAAATATGTTTGGCGCAGGCTTGGGAGAAAAGTTCAATAAGTTCGGGTTGGGGTAAGGAAAAGGAGAGTTGATTGATGAGGCCTCTTTAGCGAGCAACGAAGTCAGCTATGGATTTGTCTTCGAATTGGTAGATAGAATAGAGGTCTATGATCAAGACCTTCTTGGTGATGTTGATGGAGAAGTGATCAAGAAAGAGCTGGGCCAGCTGTGTGAATGTGAAGAGGGAATGGATGGCAAGAGAGTTGTACCAGTTAAGCGCAACACTAGAGAGAGACATAGGAAACGTGCGTAAAAGCAATGCATCATCATGGGCAATAAGGTAATAGGCATGTCTGAATGCCCGTAAGTGCTATTGTGGGTCTTTCTTGCTTTGAAAGCGAGAAAATTTAGGAAGCTCCCATTGATTGGGGTATGGCTTGATCGGGACAGAAGGGTGAATGGGCTCATTGTAAATTTGCTCATATGAGAGAGCATTGCGTGAGCCAGAAATAGAGGTCTCTAGGCTAGACATTTTGTCCATCAGCATTTTGATGATGTCTGCTGACGGATTGGCAGGTGGAGTGCCCCCTAGATTATAAGGTGCTTGAAAGATATTGAGAGGGGCATATGACGTGGTCGGTTGCATAGACGCAACATATGGGTAGCTAGTTATTGGGGCAGAAGTTGGAGCCAAGGGCACTTGTGTTATGGGGTTGGTAGGTACAAGTTGGATAGGGGCTGTCAAAGATGGTTGAGGAGTGGCCACACTTGTTGAAGGGTAGACAGTTACTCTTGTGTTGATAGGTGCAAGAGTAGGGGGGATAGAGACCACTAGGTTTTGGAAAGGTGTAAGATTTGGTTGAGTCGTTTGAGGTTGAGGGGGTACCAGAACCCCCATGGAGGAAGGTCTAGAAGGAGAGGCTAAATTTTGAAGGTAAGAGACGGTTGGGTTATTAGTCGAGGTGTTGGCTTGATTGTCTATAGGTTGAATTGTAGATGCTGTTGATGTGATCATTGTCTCGACTAAGGAAGTCAGCATCCCATAGATTGGGTTGCCTAAAGAGTCTCACATTCGGCTATGCATGAGATAGTGCTGTAAGGCTTTGACGTTGAGGTCCAAGAATCATGCAAAATCTTGGTCCCCTTCTAGGACAATAGGAGTCTGGGGCGGGGTTGGGCAAGTAGGAGTTCTTTCAGTCTCCGAGTGGAACTCCATTATAGGACTGGTTATGGATGGGGTAGATGGAAGCGGTTGATGCCTCGCGTGGTTGTCTAAAGCCTTGGCTTGACTGTGAGTCAGAACCATTTAAGGCAAGAAAGGTCAGGTTTCAGAAACTGTGTTTTTTTAGTTTTAGAAACTTAGAATGGGGTTTTGGTAGAAAAAGGGGTGGGTTTTAAGGTTGCTATTCTTGAAAAAAAAGGACTGTGATAGAGATCGACGTCGGTTTAAAAACCGATGTCGGTGATAAAGATGGCCGATGTCAGTCAGATAATTGATGCTGGCGAGAAAAGGCTACCGACGTCGGTGGTAAAACTGATGCTGGTGACTGTGTTTTCCAAAAAACCAAAAGATTTGAGAGTTTTTGAAAAAAAGGAAGAAGAACGTCCTCACTAGCTCAAACAAGCAGATAAGAACAAAAAAGATGAAGAACACAAGCAGAGCCTAAGCATTAAATTGCTAGAAATAAATTATTAAGCTCGTGTGGCTTATGCCTTAAAGTGATGTTTGGGGAGGTTGGCTGTTAGAAGGGTCCTAGAAGAGGTAGTCTATGGATGGTTTCAGGTTTGTTTAGGCACTCAAAAGTCTGGGTTAGGTTCCGTACATGGCCTGGTGCTAAGGAGCAAGCTCCCCTCACTTCATGAGTCCAGTGGTAAGCTGGTCTCGCTTAGCCAAAATATACTTTCCCTAGAGATTAGACTCTGCCAGAGAACAGAGTGGGCTTTCCCCTTGGTGATGAAATCCAAGTAGGATCGCCGGGATGGGTAAGGTATCCGCTGGGGGATGAAATCCCAGTCGGGCCTTGTCTCAGGTAAGTTTGATGTTTGATTTAGTGCAAGTGGTTTGGTTGTGTAACATCAAGTGGACTATGATTAATTCAATATGCGGTTATTAATTACTAGGTGTGGACTAAGAAATGCAAGCAAGCAGAAATGAAAGTGCAATGTGTTTTAAGCCCCAAGTCGAAATGTTAAGTTTGAATGAAAACAAGTTGAGAAAGGGTTTGAAGGATATGATTTTTGACTAGTCTAGAAGTGCAAGAAAAGAAAAGAAAAGTTCTTTTTATTCTTACTTATGATGTCGTTTAGAAGAGAAGAAAGAGGTGGAAAGGGAGGAACCTAATGCACCCTATATGAAAAGAAAGAAAGAAACCCAAGGAAGACCCTAGGGTCCCACCGGGTGTGCCAGAATGTTTCTAGGCTAGATTTGCTTTTCACATTCAATAAGGAGAAAATGAGAAACTAAGAAGAAGGATGAGGGTTTTTACGTACCCAGGTTGTAGACGTGCATACCAAAATTCAGACGTTGTGAGAACTCCTCTTTGGTTGTGGAGGATGACACTTGAAAGGGAAAGACACTAAACATGAAAAAATGTTAGATGACAAAAGGGTGGAATGCCAAGCGAAGGCTTGGTCCTAAAAGCGCAAAGGCTTCTTGGAGGATGCCAGTCCACTGTTAAAAATAGAATGCTGATCAGAAATAGAAAGTGATAAATGATAAAAGACAGAAAGAAAGAATTAAAAGCAAAAGTGTACCTATTTAGAAGCAATCTGCCTTTGCACAGTCACCAATGTCGGTGATATTACTGGCATCAGTCAGGGAAGGTTACCGATGTCGGTTAGGCTACTGACATCAATAGGGGAAATGGACGAGGTTGGCTGGGGTAGTAGTCAGGGATGAGTTATAGGCTGGTCTTGGTCTGCAGAATGGACTGAGGCTTCATCTAAGGGTCTGAGGCTCTGTGTGGGATTTAGAGGGACTGTTTGGGGTTTGAGGAGTAGTTTGAGGGTTTGTGTAGAACTAGTTGGGCAGAGGGGACTGTCGAGAAAGTGACTAGTTGAGAACCAAAAGCACAAAAGGGGGATGGATGAGAGTCAAGGGTCTGAGAAGGCTTTTCAGCCTCTCAGGGATAGGCAGGGAAGGTCTAGGCAGTAGTTAGCTAAATAGATAAATGCAGATAAGAAATGAAATGGAAAACAACACTATGCTTACCTCTTGCTTGTTGGTTGGAGAATGGATAAACCTATTGTCAGAGCTATTGAAGAACCTGCAAATGGAGCTGTTGCTTGGAGCTACTCTGCAAGGTACCTATAGCTGTTGGGGGTTGCTGTGCGAGAGGGAGGAGAAGAGAATATGAATGCAAAAGTGTCAAGAGAGTTTTGTTCATGGGGGGGTTCTGTAACAAATGTAGGAAATGGTTTTGAAGGTTGTCGATGCCAACAGGATCGTCGACGTCAGCCACAGGGTAGCTGATGTCGACAGCAGAAGAATGGGGATAGAGGCTAAAATTAGCCTCTGTCTGTTCTTGCATGCCGTCGGGTCAAGGGTTCATGGGGAAAATGGTCGTGGGAAGGCTTAAATGGACGTGGGAGGAAGGATAAAGGGGAGATTTGGGGTAATAAAGGCTAAGAGAGAGGTGGGGGTATCCAAGGAGGGGATCTAAGGTGGCATGGGTGAGGTGGAAGAGGGGCCACTAAATTAATTATTTGATTATTTAATTTAAAAGTGGAGGGGACTAGGATAAGGGTTAGGACATGGGTCAAGGGGGGTCAAAGGGGGAAAGGCGACCAAGGTGCAGACACGATTTTGGTGTCTACATAGACAACTTCTACAACATTCATGATATCAATGAAGAAAATGTAACAATTAGGTCAATTGCCATCTCTTTCTAAGGTAAATCCTTAAATTGGTATAGAAGCATTGATAGTAACTCTATTACATCATGGGATCAATTAGGAGATGCATTATGTAAGATATTTAAATACAAAACTGACCATTTGTCACTTGTATAACAATTAACCATACTAAAAGATTTCCTCATGAAATGATGCAAGACTTCAACACAAGGCCTCAAAAGACATGGGACAAAATCCTATTCTCTACTAAGCCTACCCATAACTTCACCTTCCTTTACTATTTGAAAGCCCTAAATAGTTACATTGAAGTAATGATCTAGTCCATTGGAGGAAACACATTTCTAAATACATATGAGGTGGAAATCAAAGCAAAAAATTGTCTGGTGCAGACTGACAAGCTTACACCTAGACCACCAATGCCTTTATTCTTTGAGATTAGACCATCCCATATTTCTATTCCTCCCCTTGATGTCATTCCTCATGTGCCTAAAATTGATGCTATACCCTCACCTAATGAAGAAAAGGCTTCCACTAGTGGTTCTAGTGATTCCCAAGAACAAAATAACTTTCAAGAGCTTAAGAACATGTTCCAATCTTTGGGAAATGAACTAGTGAATGTTAAGAGGCAACATGATTTCAATAGGCCTTATCAAGCCTCATATCAACCTCATAAACAAGCTTATAAAACACACATTCCACCCTATAAAGTAAATTTCCAAGGCTAAGGCTAATGCCAAAGCCAAGGACAAGGGAAGCCTAACTATAATAGATATAACAACTATAATCCAAATGCTGCAAGCACTTACAACACTTTGTTCCTTGTTAAAAATAATGTTTCTTAAGAAGCTAAGGGTAACTGACTTGGAATTAGTCTTTTGGGTAATCCATTGTCCCAAACACTGATTTCACTCAAGCTTTCAATGATCAATGGTAGCAGGCTACTAATTATGGGTAAAATTAAGCTCTTATGGATAAGAACACAAAAGTACCCATGATGATAAAACTAGAAGAGCCTCAACAAGTTAAAATCCATGATCATAGACCAAATCAGTTGGGTTATATAATGGTGAATTATGAATAAAAAGAGTATTATGCACTTAATCAGTAGGCTAGTTCTAGCCAGGCATACATTCTAGTGGTAGTGAATACAAGGTTCAAAAGAAGGAACATGGATGGTAATCAAGAAATAGCCAAAGATATTCCTATCGTTAATCCTTCAATATCAAAGCCAAAAGAACCTACTACTACTCTAAAGGTTCCAAATCCTCTAAAAAATCAAAATTAGTGGAATGTCTTTGTTCCTCAAAACTCATAAACTAAAATTCTATTTGTGGCTCCCAAAGCATAACCAAAGGTTGGTGGTTCACCCATAAACATTGTGGAATAAATGAAAAGGTACAATGTGAGTGTGTCAATGTGAGATATTATCTCCATGCCTAGTCAGGTAGACATCCTCCAAGAAGGGTTGTCAAAAATCAATGTTTCTAAGAAACCACTAAGCAAGAAGAATGTGGTTCTCATCAATGCAACCAAGGGATCTAGTGAAAGGCAACTAGGTAAGGTGGTTAAACCTCCTCTCTTCTACATTTCAATAATTATTGGTGACTCTTTAGTGAAAAATTCCTTGGTAGAAAATGGGGCCATTACCTCGGTAATGCCAAAGTCTATAGTAGACCAACTTGGTCTAAAGTATGAGCTCCAATCTAAAGGAGTGTTGTAGCTAGATAGATCTTCCACCAAGCCATCTGGTATCATCAAGGATATCAAATTGACCTTGCATTCTTGTCTTAGTGTCTTATTTGTTCAATATGTGTTGATCTTAGATGTACTTCCTCATTTTTCTCTATGCCTATCTAGGGAATTCACTACAAATATTAGAGGTTATCTTGTAGTAGATTGGTCATACATGGCATTCAGAACAAGATATGTAACTAAGGTGTTTATCAAGGCTGAGCCCATTGCATAATTTTACATAGATCCTTATGGGCTAGACAACATAAACCTCAATTTCACCATCCTTGATGAGGATGAATTCACAGTTGGTCATGAATCAAACACTCACCCTGAGAAGATACTAGACATGTTATTGGATAAACTATTTAATGAAAATCATTTAGTTGATACCTGGGAAGGAGTTGAAAAGAGGGACATGGGTGTTTACTACTTAAATGAAGAAACTCGATCCATGCCATCCCTCATAAGACCTCAAGAAGATCCTAGTGGCTTATGGAAATTTTTCTTTGATAGCTCAAGGAGAAAATAGGGAGTGGGTGTAGGTACAATGCTAGTATCCCCCTCACATGCCAAGTATTTCTCTTCTTACAGTTTCTAATTTAGTTTCTTTTGTAATGTAGTAGAATATGAGGGTCTTATCCATGGCATTTAATGGGATAATATGAGAGGAATCAAACAATTATGAGTTTATAGGGATAATGAGCTGATAATATACTAGGTTAGAGGCTCAAATATCACCAAGAGCCCCTTAATGAAGTCCTACAAACATAGAATGTGGGACCTAATTGAGGATTTTGAGGCCTTTAACATCCAAGTAGTGATAATGAACCAAAATGGACATGATGATAGGTTGGAAACTATGGGATCTGAATTTGATATCCCCAATGAGTTAAAAAAGACCAAGGTGCAACTGCATGTCAAAGTGGTGGTAAGACCATCAGTGCTAGACAATGAAGCTCATTGGTAGGTCATTGAGAATGACAAATAAATTACCTATTTCTTGTAGCATGAAGCAAATTTCTCCTCCATAAACTAGGAAAAGTTTCAACATCAATATGAGGAGCAAATTGTTCATTTGAGATCTAACAAGCTTCTTAAAGGACTTGTCACCCTTGAAGATCTTTACCATGAGGGAGACCATATGAAAAAAGACAAGGAAATGATGTTAACAAGTGAAGAGAACTATGAAAGAGTCCTTATCCTTAAAGTCAAGCTCATCAATCTTAGAAAAGTAAGCACTAAAGCTGAAAGGCATGATTTCATAGAACTTTTTAAAGAATATGCATACATCTTTGCTTGGGAATATAATGACCTAAGAGGATTTGATCACATGTTGGCCTAATACACTATAGAACCAAATGCTAATTCCAAGCCTATTATGCAAAATCAAAGGCCATAAACCCCAAAATTAAAGATCTTATGAGAAAATAATTGACCAAATTAGTTGAATCTAAGATCATCTTTTCCATCAAGCACTTCTCATGGGTAGCCAATTTGGTACATGTGAGGAAGAAGAGTGGGGAAATCAGGTTGTGTGTTGACTTTAGGGACCTAAAGAGGGTCTCTTTGAAAGATCAATATCCTTTACCATCCATGGAGAAACTTCTTCAAATAGTTTTTGGTTTAGAATGCTTCTCCCTTTTGGATGGATATTCAAAATACAACTAGGTACTATTGAGAGAAGAAGATCAATATAAGACTACCTCACCACAAAGAGGGGTACATATGCTTACCAAAAGATGCCTTTTATATTGTTAAATACTGGGGCAAAATTTCAAAGAGCAATGTACATGTCTTTCCAAGGGTTGTTAAATCAAATGGTATTGGTCTACTTAGATAGCATCAAAGTTTTATCCAAGGAGGCTAGTGAACACTTATATCATCTAAGGCTAATCTTTTAAAGATGTAGGGAGTATGGGATCTCTTTGAATCCCAATAAATATGTGTTTGTTGTTCATGAAGGCAAAATTTTGGGTCAAATTATTTCAAAGAAAGGACTATCTATTGACCCTAACAAAATAAGTGCTATCTTAGCACTATCTCTACCCAAGAACAAGAAAGGATTCCAAAGCTTCCTTGGGAAAATAAACTTTGTGGGAAGGTTTATAATTGGTTTTGAAAACCTAGTCAAACCCATCACCACCATGTTAAATAAGATCCAAGTGTTTACTTGGCCAAATAAAGGTAAGGTAGCATTTGAGATCAATTAAGCCATTACCCAAGCATCCTTTCTCATGAACCCTAATTTATCAAAGGATTTCATATTTTATACCTTTTACAATATTGACAATATATCAACTATGCTGATGTAAAATAATGGTGAAGGACTTGAGCAACCAGTTGCCTTTTTAGTCAAGGGCTAGAGGGATATGTGGTGAGGTACACTTTTATATAAAAATAAGTTCTTGCAACTTTAAGGAGCTTCAAAATTTTTAGACCAATGCTCTCCAATAGTATGGTTCATCTTATGTTGTCTCATCCTAGAGTTAGGGACTTCTTCCTCAATAAAGACTTGAATGAGAAAAGAGTAGACTAGATTACTAAGCTCATGGAGTATGACATGGAGATCAAAGTCACCAAGCTGGTAAGTGGTAAAGGCTTGTGTGAGCATATGGTAGATGATCTTCAAGAAGACAAAGAAATTATTTTAGTAATACAAGACAACTCACAAGCATATGCACCTCCACTTCATAAAAGTTAGATCCAAGACATGACACATTTATTGATTATAGGAGATTGCCCTTAAAGTTTAGATAGAGAAAAAAGAAGGTATTTCAGGCTTTAGTCCATACTTTATGCATTAGTTTATGGTGTTACTTCTTAGGTGCATAGATGATAATCAAGTAACAAAGATTTTGGAGTAGTTTCATGATGGACCTATAGGAGGCCATTTTTCTCCAAAAATAATAAGAACAAAGGTAATGATAGATGGTTATTACTAGCCTAACCTTTTCAAGGATGCTTATACATGGGTCAAGAAATGTTAGAAGTGTGCTCTATTTTCAGGCAACCAAAGATTAACATTTCTTCTACTCAACCCAATCTAGGTGGAACAACCCTTCATGCAATGGGGGTTGGACTTCATAGGAATGGTAAATCCACCATCAAGTTTAAGACACAAATGGGTGATAATTAAAACTGAATACTTCACTTGGTGGGTGGAAGCAAGTGCCTTGAAAGAATCTAATGAAATAAAAATATATGACTTTTATGATGTCACAGTGACCAAGTTTGGTGTCCTAACTACTATAATTTTAGCTAATGCCTCAGTATTTATGTGTATGAATACAAGTGAATGGGCACTTAAGATGGGAATCTACCTCAGTACATCCTCTAATTACTACCCCCAAGATAATGGACTAGAAGAGCCCACAAATAATAACTTGATAAGGATTATCAAGAGGACCATATAAGAGAGTTAAAGAGTGTGGCATACAAAGCTAAGGACAACCTTATGGGTTGACAGAGTTACTTCCAAAGCTACCATTGGCAATTTTCCACATGTCATTGTATATGGAAAGGAAGCCAAATTACCCATTTCTCTTGAACTACCGACATTGGAGTTAACCCATTAGCTTGAGTTGATGGAGATTGAACCTATGAACATGAAGATGATAGAGTTCATGGAGCTTGAAGAAACTAGAGACCTTGCAATGAAGACATTAGAGTCACATCAAGATCAGGTCAAGAAATCCTTTGACAAGAGAGCCATAACAAGGGACTTCAAGGAAAGGGACCTAATACTCAAATGAGACTCAAGTAAGGCCAAGCTAGACAACCATACCAAGTTTTATAGATTATAGATTGGTCCTTATTTAATCCATGGATGCAAACATCATAATGCTTTTCAATTTATCCAACTGGATGGAGAGGTAATACTCATCCTAGTCAATGGAATTCATTTAAAGATTTATTACTACAATATTTTGTAGTTATTGTATGATATTGTAACAAATTAGAGTAGTTTTTTATGCTTTCCTCTAAGTGCTTTGAGCACATTTCCTTTCAATTGTGTGTTTCCCTTCAATAAGTTCCTATGGCATAATTGTTTGTTTTGATCTTTTATTCCTTTTTCTTTAGGAAGAAGTTCCATAAAGGGTCAAATTTCTATCAATATCATAATAGTTTCAATTGGGAAGAATCTTAAGACTCCATGCCTAATGGATTAGTTTAGGGCCACTAGTCTCTTTCATAGTAGGCATGTAACCCCAAGATATCACCAAAAATATTAGCCAATTTTGGCCCACATATGAAAATTGATCAAAGGATCAGTTTTTAGAGGTCTTGGTATGGATTGATTAGCTGAGCATAGTTATTGATTGAGAAGGAGATCAAATGTCACAAAGCTTTTGAAACACTTTAAGCAAGCTTAAAGTGTGTTTTATTAATCCTTGGGAAGTAGGCTTAGAAACATGTCTAAAGTTACAAGGGAATAAGATATATCAAGTTTTCATGTTTTTTCAAGCATTCAGGAGCATGAATCAGGTTTCATGAATCATGTTTCTATACAATTTTTGCTTTCACATTCAAAAAAGAAATGAGAAACTAAGATAAAATGGTCTAGGGTTAGATGTTACCCAGATGAGGTCTTGCACACCAAATTCAAACGTTGTGAGAACTCCTCTTTGGTTGTGGAGGATGACACCTGCAGAAGAAAGAGAATAAAACAAAGAAGGCGTTAGATGGATGTAAGGTGGACTACCAAGCAATGCTTGATCCCAAAAGTGTAGAGACTTCTTGAAAGGGTGTCAGTCCACTAACTGATAAAGAAAATGTCTGATAAAAAGAAATAAATGGAAGACTAAGCAAAGGAAACAAAGATATGCGTACCTATATGTTGTTGTTGGTCTTCCATAGTTGCCGGCATTGGTTAGGTTTCTGGCATTGGTTGGTCAAGTCTGCCGACATCGGTTAGTCTACCGACGTCGATGGGGACAGTGGTCTTTGGTCGGGTCTCAAATAAGCTTTGTGGTTGATAAAAGGGGTCTGTGATAGTCAGAGAGTTTGTGCAGGGTCGCAGGGATACAAATAAGGTCTAAGAAAGGAGTCAGGTTGAAGACAGGGTGTCAAGAGGGGTCTAGTTAAGAGGAGGGATTTTCAACCTCTCCAAGAAAAGTGTCTGATTGGTCTGGTTGATAGCCGGGTCTGGTCTTGAAATATGGCTTAGAAACAATAAAGAAAAAATTGATTACAAATACATCCTAAGCTACTGAAATGACAAAAAAGACAAATACTTATCTCTCGCTTGGAGCAGAGGCAGAGGTGTGAATGCTTGTTGCTGATGTAGAATGCTTCCTGCACTGTACTTATATCCTGTGATGCTTGCTGTACGTCTAAGAGTGAGAGAGGGAGAGGTTGAGTACCTATAGCCAAAGGATTAGTAGTCGAGAGAGAGGAGGATTGATTGATTCATTGATCGGGTCTGTGATTGTCGTTCCAGCCAGGGAGAGAGATTGAGAGAGCCCAGAAATCACCTTTGGGATAGTCTTAAATAACTGACGTTGGCAATCTCGATGGCATCGACTAACAGGTAATCGATGTCAGCAGCTAGAATAATAGAAAAAGGGCTAAAATTAGCCTTTTGCCTGTTCTTGCAACTGCCAGGGGCACCTGGTCATGCGAAAACGATCGAAGGTGGATTAAGTAAACGTGAGGATTAGTGGAGGGGAAGTTGGAATAGGTCATAGGGTGATAAATGAGGGTATCCAAGGGCAAAGAATCCAAAGAGAGGAGAGGTGGCATGGGTGAGGTGTCATGAGAGAGAGAAAATTATTAATTTAAAATAGATGATTATTTTAAATTAATAAGACATAGGTTAGGCATGGTTAGAAGTTAGAAAAGGACCAAGGGGGAAGGACGACCAAGGAGTAGATAGAATTTCGGTGTCTACATTTGCCCCTTTTTTTCTTGTTGGTTGTTCTTGGTGAACTGCAAGACAAAAACATGAGTTGGTTGCCCCAGGTGTGGGATAAGGTTGATTTTGTCCTGTTGGTTGTTCAAGTGAACTACAAGACAAAAATGAAAGGAGGGTTGGTTGCCTTGATTATGGGATGAGGTATTCCCCCTCAAAGCAAGAGTCAAGGGAAGGGAACTTGGAATTAGGTGCTGATTTGATAGAGAGATGGATGGAAATGGTGAAGATGGAATGAGAATGCTGCAATAGTTGTGATTGCACGTATACCACTTCACGGGATGGTCAAGTCAAATTGTCACAGGTCAAGGGTTGAGGAGTGCCAAAATTGAAGTAATTAGGCCCCAACATTTAGTCGTAGCTGATCAGGTTATTCAATCTCAGCTGAAGCTCCAATGGTCATCATGTTCTAGGTATCCCAGGCTCAGGAAGTGCTCCTGGAAACACGAAAATGTCATAAGTAGTGGGGATCAACCGGCTTGAGATCTTATACTCGTGAAGGTCATAAATAGTCTGTGGACAATTTTTCTAACTAGTCATGAAGTAGCATACATGAAAAAACAACCAAGGCAACATTTGTCTTGGAAGTGGTCGAAGGAGATAGGCGTGATCTCCAAGGTCATTGGTTGAGGTGGGTCGAGATAGGTTGGTCGAATGAATGGACGGATGCAAGAATGTGGCTGAGCTAACCTCATAAGACATCATGTGATCTAAGTGCTGCCTACATAGCCCTTGTGTGAAGGGCCTCAGGCCAATGTAGTTCTCCCTAAAAGGGAGGAAGAGGGTCAAAGTTATGGATTGCTTTGGTCGAGGTCAAGTCATAGTCAAAGGTAAGGTAGTTTGTCCATTAGGTAGACAAACAAATGGATGTGGTCGAACTAACCCCAAAAGATGTCATGTCAACTGAGTGCTGCCTACATAGCCCTTGTTGTTAGGGCCTCAGACCAATGTAGTTCAGACTAGTTGACACGTTGGTTGATGATTGCTTTGGACTAGGTTGAGGTCATGATTAAAAGATAGAATGGTTTGTCCATTAGGTAGATGAACAAATAAGGGTGGTCAAGCTAACCCCAGAAGGTGTCATGTCATCTGAGTGCTGCCTACATAGCCCTGGTTGTTAGGGCCTCAGGCCTATGTAGTTCTCCCAAAAATAGAGGAAGAGAGTCAAAGTTAGGGAATGTTTTGGTCGAGGTCAAGTCATGGTCAAAAGGAGGATATGGTTTGTCCATTAGGTAGATGAACAAATGGGGGTGGTCGAGCTAACCCTAGAAGATGTCATGTCATCTGAGTGCTGCCTACATAGCCCTGGTCTTAGGGCCTTAGACCAATGTAGTTCAGGCTAAGAGTCAAAGTGGTCGATGATTGGTTTGGTCATGTGTTGAAATGATGAGGATAAGATGATGTTATAGCATTTTCCATATTGTGTGATGGTGTATTCTGTAACATTGGTTGAGGGGTCTTTCATCCTTAGCAATTTTCCATATTCGTGATGGATGTATGCTAAAAATGAATTGAGTCTATTTATGCTTAAGCAAGTAATGGTTTATGCTTAACATAAATTGTGTGGTCGATAGTTTCCATGTGTATTGGTGTCCATAGAAACTATGTGAAATGGACTATGTCATGTATGATGTCATAATGTCATGTTGGTCTGAAAATGTTGGGTTGAGTTGGTTTGACAAATGATGTGGTTGAATGTGACCAAAGTGTATGGGCAGAAAGTGAAAGGCATATTCGCCCTTTCATTGACAAGGACCAAAATGATAACATAGATAGGGGTTGTTAGAACCAAGAGCCCCATTCATGCATTGCGTTGTTGACCATTGGTTATGTTAGAGAAGTAATCAAATCGCTTTGACATTAAAGTGAGCTCAAAGTCCCTTGAGTAGGTGATGTGATAGGAGGGGAATAGGGTAACCTTTTTTGAGTAGAGAGAACCTTGCCCCTTTTTATAAGAGACCCTGAGATGACTACAAGCCAAGTCCATGACCCCCCCTTTTTTTTAGAGCAGATTGATCAATGCGGGAAGTCTACATAGAGATGTCATTTGCTTTGTGGTCATTTGTGAAGCTGATCAATGTGAGAAGCTTCTAAAAGAGTGCTATTTGTATCAAGAGTTTAGTCATAGCCATCCTTTGAGGGAGTGGTCTATATTCTACTTTTCATATTTATGAGGGCTTTGAATAGCTGTCCTTCGAGGGAGCAATCTATTAGCTACAGTAATGATAGTACAACTATCCTTCGAGCGAGCAATCTGCCTTTAGAGTTTGTGACCTTTTGATATTTTGACATCAATTTATTTTTGATAGAATTTTGAGTCATGGACAAGACTATAGAAGTTCAAGGGCTCCCTTTTATTAGGACAAGGCATCCATACTTTATAAAAGGGTTACAAAGGGTTTGTTTAGGGGAATAGGGTTGAAAAGGATTAAGGATTAAGAGGTCAGGGTTGCTCAAGGGATGAGCTCAAGTTAAATGTCAAGTGAACAAGTACTTGACTAACAGTATAATGGTCATAGACGTAAGGCATTAAAGGGATCAGGTCTTGATAAGTCCCTGGTCCATGCTTGTGCGTGATGATGTAAGGTCTGAGCCAATTAGGAGCAAATTTGCCCCATTTGCCTCTTTGAGATGGGTCACATGTTGATTGATGCTTGGTTGGTTGATATGGTCACTGATTGGTCGAGACTGGTTGAATGTTTGGTCGAGGGTCGGGTCGATGGATATTTGGTTGATGATTGGTCAATGGTTGGGTTGAATGTTTGGTCGAGATTGGTATTTGGTCGATGATTGGTTGAGATTGGGTCAATGGCTTGGTCAATTGATATTTGGTCAATGATTGGTTGATGTCATGATTAAAAGATCAGTTGATGTTTGGTCAAGGTTTGGTTGAGGTTTGGTCGATGGTTTGGTTGAGGTTAGGTTGAATGTTTTGATGAAAAGGTTGATTGATGTTTGGTTGAGGTCGGGTTGAATGTTTGGTCAAAGATAGGTTGAATGTTTGGTCGTGGTCAGGTTAATGCTTGTTTGGTCGAGGCATGGTCAAGGCTTGGTTGAGGCCTAGTCGAGGTTTAGGATTGAAAGAGTGATTTGGTCGAGACTGGGTTGAAAGGTTGGTCAAGGCTTGAATGAACGTTGAATTCCCCCAACGGTTAGGGAGAATGTTTGACAGATTTGTCAAGGTCGATTGAGGCTTGGTGGTTAAATTAACTGTGTTGATGTTGAATAAGAGGGTTAAAGGTGGCAAAGGGACCATAGTCTGGCATGGAGATCCTGATTTAGGTGATGAGGTTTGAGAAGCATGGGTTGGTGTTGATGATTTGTTGAAGGGTTGGTCAAGAGGATCCTTGATGAGAAGGGTATCCCTTTTTTGGTATTGATGAATGACAGCTTTAAGAGCACAAAAATGCTCAGTGTCATGTCCTGGTTTGTGATGATAGTGACAAAATTTAGAGTTGTTGAACCAAGATGGTCTTGATCTGGGAGTTGATGAGTGGGGCGGTGTTGAAGGTTTGTTGATAATATGGTCAAGAAGAAGGGTGTCTTTCTCCAAGCATTGGTGAACAACAACCTTGAGGGCACAACAATGCTCAGTGTCGTGCCCAGGCATGTGATGATACACACAAATCTGAGTGTCATCAAACTAGGGTGGTTTTGGTCTGAGAGATTGATATGGTTTAAGAGGTGGGAGACTGATGCGAGAAGACTGCAATAATTATCATAACAGTAAGGCATAAGAACCTCCCAATGGGTCTGTGTGTTTTGTTGCAGTAGGGGTTGATGGCTTTGGTTTGAGAGGTGTAAGAGGCATTGGTCATACCATCATTTTCATGGGTGGTGTAGCCACACATGTAGATGACACTTTGGTGGTGATAAGTGTTGGATGTTTTAGAGGAAATGTATGTCTGATGGGTTGAGGAGGTAATGGAGGTGACTTGCCTCTGTGAAGTATGGGAATAGGAAGCACTCCTATTAAAGTGGATGGATGCGGGCCCAAAATTAAAGGTAATGATGAAGGTGGGGGAGGAGTCCTCTGGTGTGATTTAGTGGCCTTCTTTGGTTTGGGTTGAGGGCCACCATTGTGCGAGGCGAGGTTAGATATGGGTTTGGGTTCAGATGTGGATGGAGGTGAGTGAGATGTAGCAATCTCAGGCAAAAGGCAAGAGGAAACCATGACTGGGTCTTCCTCAGTCAAAATGGGTGAAGAGACTGGTTCTTCTCTTGGTGGAGAAGAAATAGGAGAGTGCATCTCCTCAAGAGGGTAGAGGGCAGGGATGATTGTGCCTTCGACTTGTGGTTGAGGAGTAGGCAAGGTAGGGTCCTCCATTGGTGGGAGGAAGGATGAATGTGGGGCTAATGGCATTGGTATGGTCAAGGCATCCTCCAATATAAGAGAGGTCGATGGAGGACTAATAGGAGAAGAGGATTCTTCTACCTGTGGAAGAGGTTGTTCAGGGATAAGAGAAGAGACAGTGTTGACCATGCATATGTCATGCTCGTGGGAGCCATCGGTCATGGTCTGGACATTGTTTTGGCTAGGAAGATGGTTAGGAAAAGGTTGTTTAAAGATGTCAATATTTTGATTGGGTGGCACGTTTGGGTTATCCAAGACAAGACCCCCCTTGTCTATCATGTCTTGGACAATGTTCTTGAGAGTTCGACAGTTGTTGATGTCATGGCCTAGGACACGGTGATAGTGACAGAAGTTGTTTTCCCTATACCATGTAGGGATGGTGTTTAAGGAGTTGAATTGAGGTGGTCAGATTGGAGGGAGATTGAGGACCCCCTGCTTGATGAGTTTTTCCAAAATGGAAGAGTATGACTCTCCAATTGGAGTGTATTTACGATGTATGTACCATTGTTGGAATTGTTTGGTGATGCTTTGAGACGTTGAGGGTTGAGGTTGGTTGGTTGTTGTTGAGGATGGTGATCTAATAACCACAGTGTTTGCTACTCCTTTGGACTTGGAGTGGGAAGAAGAAGGTTTGGAAGAAGAAGGGTCATCAACTCTTGCATTGGTATTACGCAATTTGACCCTGTCTTCTTCAATAGTGCAGAGTTCAAGCTTTCAGGCCATGGTGAAAGCTTCGTCAAAAGTGAAAAATGTTTGAACCCATAAGGTGGATGAGATGTGCTTGGCACATGCTCAAGAAAAGAGCTCAATGAGCTCAGGTTGAGGTAAAGGGAAGGAGAGCTAATTGATCAGGCCCCTCCAATGGGTGACAAAATTGACTATTGATTCATCGTCAAATTGTTTGATAGAGTAGAGGTTTGTGATTGAGACTTTTTTGGTGATATTGATAGAAAAATGGTCGAGAAATAACTAGGTGAGTTGAGTGAATGAAAAGATAGAATGACTGGTGAGAGAGCTGTACCAATCAAGGGCAAGGCCAAAAAGTGACATGGGGAAAGTGCGTAACAACAATGCATCATCATGCGCTATAAGATAACAAGCATGTCTGAATGATCGTAGATGTTGTTGTGGGTCTTCCTTACTCTAGAAATGAGAAAACTTAACAAGCTCCCACTGACTAGGATACGATTGGATTGGGACAGAGGGATGGATGGGTTTGTTGCAAATTTGGTCATATGAAAGGGTATTGCTTGAACTAGAAATAGAAGCCTCAAGACTAGACATTTTGTCCATCAGCATTTTGATGAGATCGGCTGATGGATTGGCAGATGGGGTGCCCCTAGGTTGTTAGGCACTTGGAAGGTGCTAGAAGAGGCATATGACGTAGTCGATTGTGCTTGTATAGGCACAACATATGTATAACTAGTCATTGGGATAGATGTGGAAGCTAGGGGTGGTTGTGTCATGAAAGTAGAAGGCATAAGTTGACTAGATACCACCAAAGGTGGTTACATGGCGGCATTGGCAAAAGGTGAGGTAGACACTCTTGTATTTATAGGCGTAAGAGTGTGTGGAGTCGAGACAATCAAGTTTTGGTATGATGTGGAACTTGGTTGAATTGCGTGTGGTTGAGGGGGTAATGAAATCCTGATGGAAGTCAGTCCAAAAATAGATGGGGAGGCCAAACTTTACGTATTGGCCATGGTCGGGTTAATGGTTGAGGTAATAATTTGAGTCATAAAAGGCTGGGTACCAGATGGTGTTGATGTCATCGCCACTTCACCCGAAAGGTCTCGCATTTGGTTTCTTACGAGATAGTGTTGGAGAGCCTTGACGTTGTGGTCAAGGAGTCTCTCAAAGTTTGGGTCCCCTTCAGGGACAATTGAAGGTTGATTAGGAGTTGGTTGGGTAGGAGTTCATTCGATCTTTGAATGATACTCCATTAAAGGACTAGGCATAGATGGTGAAGGCGAGATGGGTTGTTGCCTCACATGGTCAAGAAGAGTTCTAGTTTGACTGCGTGTCAAAACCATTCAAGGCAAAAGGGGCCAAGTTTTAGAAACTGTGTTTTTTTAGTTCCAAAAAATTAGAATGGGTGTTGGACAACAAGAAAGTTGGGTTTTAAGCTTGCTATTTTGAGAAGAAAAGTTTGGACAGTGACCGACGTCGGCTAAAAAATTGATGTCAGTGGAACAGGATGGTCGACGTCAGTCAGATAATCGATGACAGTGAAGAAAGGTTTCCAATGTCGGTGATAGAACTAATGTCAGTTACGGTGTTTTCCAAAAACTCAGTGAATTTGAAAGTTTTTGGAAAAAAAGGAACAAAACGTCCTCACTAGCTCAAAAAACCAGATAGGAACAGAAAAATAGATGGAGACAGGTAGACCCTAAGCGTTAAATCCTAAGAATCAACTTTTAGAATCATGTTGGCTTATGCCTTAGAGTGTGTTTGGGAGGTTGGCTTGTAAAATGGGTCCTAGAAGAAGTAGTCTAAATTTGGTTTCGAGTTAGTTTAGGCACTCAAGAGTCTGTGTTAGGTTTTGTACTTGGCCTGGTGCTAAGGAGCAAGCTCCCCTCACTTCACGAGCCTAGTGGTAAGCTGTTCTCACTTAGCCAGTATATACTTCCCCTAGAGATTATCCTCTGCCAGAGAATAGAGTGGGCTTTCCCCTTGGTAGTGAAGTCCAAGTGGGATTGCCGGGATGGGTAAGGTATCTGTTGGGTGATGAAATCCCAGTCGGGCTTGGTCTCAGGTAAGTTTTGATGTTTGATTTGTGCAAGTGATTTCGTTGTGTAACATAAGTGGCCTACGATTAATTCATGATGCGATTTAATTACTAGATGTGTGGACTAAAAATGCAAGCAAGCAGAAATGAGATGCAATGTATTTTAAGGCCAAATCAAAATGTGAGTTCGGATGAAAACAAGTTGAGAAAGGGTTGAAGAGTATGAGTTGACTAGTCTAAGATGCAAGAGAGAAAGAAGGGTTCTTTTTAACCTTGCTTATGATGTTTTTTGAAAGAGAGAAGAAAAAGAGTGCAAGAAGAGGCCTAATGCACCTATATGAATAGTAAGAAAAGAACCCAAGGAAGACCCTAGGGTCCCACCGGGCGTGCCAAAATATTTCTATATGAATTTTGCTTTCACATTCATAAGGAAATGAGAAACTAAGATAAGTGGTCTAGGGTTAGATGTTACCTAGATGAGGTCTTGCACACCAGATTCAGACGTTGTGAGAACTCCTCTTTGGTTGTGGAGGATGACACCTGCAGAAGAAAGAGACTAAAACAAAGAAGGCGTTAGATGGATGTAAGGTGGACTGCCAAGCAATGCTTGATCCTAGAAGTGCAGAGACTTCCTAGAAGGGTGTCAGTCCACTGATTAATAAAGAAAATGTCTGATAAAAAGAAATAAATGGAAGACTAAGCAAAGGAAACAAAGATATGCGTACCTGTATGCTACTATTGGTCTTCCACAGTCGTTGATGTCGGTTAGGCTACCGGTGTCAGTTGGTCAAGTCTGTCGATGTCGGTTAGTCTGCCAACATCGGTGGGGGTAGTGGTCTTTAGTTAGGTCTCAGAGAAGCTCTATGGTCGATAGAAGGGGTCTGTGACAGTCAGAGAGTCTGTGCAGGGTCACAGGGATAAGGTCCAAGGAAGGAGTCAGGTTGAAGACAGGGTGTCAAGAGGGGTCTGGTTAAGAGGAGGGCTTTTCAGCCTCTCCAGGAAAAGTGTCTGATTGGTCTAGTTGATAGCCAGGTCTAGTCTTGAAATATGGCTTAGAAGCAATAAAGAAAAAATTGATTACAAATACATCCTAAGCTACTGAAATGACATAAAAGAGAAATACTTATCTCTCGCTTGGAGCAGAGGCAGAAGTGTGAACGCTTGTTGTTGATGTAGAATGCTTCCTACACTGTACCTGTAGCATGTGATGCTTGTTATACGTCTAGGAGAGAGAGAGGGAGAGGTTGAGTACCTGCAGCCAAAGGATTAGCAGTCGGGAGAGAGGAGGATTGATTGATTCACTGATCGGGTCTGTGATTGTCATTCTAGCCAGGGAGAGAGATTGAGAGAGCCCAAAAATTGCCTTTAGGCTAGTCTTAAGCAATCGACATCGGTGATCTCGCTGGTGTCAGCTGATAGGTAACCAACATCGGTAGCTGGAATAATAGAAAAAGGGCTAAAATTAGCCTTTTTCCTGTTCTTCCAACTGCCAGGGGCACTTGGTCATGCGAAAACGGTTGAAGGTGGATTAAGTAAACGTGAGGATTAGTGGAGGGGAAGTTGGAATAGGTCATAGGGTGATAAATGAGGGTATCCAAGGGCAAAGAATCCAAAGAGAGGAGAGGTGGCATGGGTGAGGTGTCATGAGAGAGAGAATTATTAATTTAAAATAGATGAATATTTTAAATTAATAAAACATAGGTTAGGCATGGTTAGAAGTTAGAAAGGGACCAAGGGGGGAGGATGACCAAGGAGTAGACACGATTTCAGTGTCTACAGTCTTGGTATGGATTGATTAGCTGAGCATAGTTATTGATTGAGAAGGAGATCAAATGTCACTTACGAAGCTTTTGAAACACTTTAAGCAAGCTTAAAGTGTGTTTTATTAATCCTTGGGAAGTAGGCTTAGAAACATGTCTAAAGTTACAAGGGAATAAGATATAACAAGTTTTCATGGTTTTTCAAGCATTCAGGAGCATGAATCAGGTTGCAAAAATTCTTAATTCATTGGAGCCTTCTAAAGGGATAACAATTTCCTTCACAAGTCTAGAAGAACTAGACTATCAGAAGCATGCCATGTAAAAATGGACTGGTTAGCTCGATTATGCATTTTATAAGTATGATTGGGAGGCCTCTCAAGGCCAAAAGATTACATGGACATGAATTTATTCATGTTAATATCATTCTATGAAAATTTGATGTCTTGATGAGCTTGCTATCTCAAGATATAAAGCTTCAAAGGTAGACTTGTAGAATGAGATGTTCACAAGGACATCAAGTTAAAGCTATAGTAATTAACCAATTAGATTTAAAAATACTTAAATGTTCATGAAAAAATCAAATTTGAATAGAGTTTGAATTCAAATGTCCTAAGATTAATGTTTGGCATTTAATCATACCAAAGATCCAATGGTGAGTGGGTGGGGACAATGTCAGTGGGTCCCAAAGATCTAACGAAGTGTGTTTAATCATGCACCTAGATCTAATGGTGAGCATACATTTAAAAGGTCATCATAAACATGAAGCAAACAAGTGTTAATATCTTAGGAGTAGAATCTATATCTAATGGTGATCATTGACTAATAAGGTTAATGGGTCTAGGAAGATCAATGAAGCACGTGCAATTGTATAAAATAGATCTAACAATGAGCTCAAAGTCAAAAGGTCAAAGGATCCTAAATACTAATGAGAGGGTGATAAATGTATCAACCATGTTAGACTAGTAGAATATCTATGGATTGTATTCATTCATACTGAGAAATATCAACAGTACACATGTAAGATGAGAAAGCAAATCCAATGGTGCATAAAAAATCTAATAAATGATCAATATTAAAGTCAAAAGCTAAGGGAATAACATAGAGGTCAAATTTGACTTAGGTCAAATAAAAGCATATGATTCAAGAATATATATCTCCATTAGAGCTCAATTGAATGCCATAAGCAGACATAGTCATGCAGTCAGGATTGTCAATATTAAAGATTCATCACCATTAAAAATCAATCTCAACCTTTGGTTCAAAGATTTGGAATATGCAAGGTCCATCTTCTAGGTTTGTATTATTATTCCCTAATTGTGTTCACTTTTATTTAAAGAATATCTATGCATACAATGAGTTATCATTTCTTTCAAGGTTCAAAGGTAGAATGGGTCTTTTTAGACCTAATAGAGATCAAGAATGAGGCTCTATGACCTATAGGATTTTCATTGATAAGATAACTATATGAAAACCAATATATTAGATTAGTTTTTAATTTATAATATAGAACTATGCTCAAATTTTATAGTAGGTGTAGATATATGATTATAAAGGAGTGTCTTGTTTATCGACATGGTCATATTTTAAATAATTAGGTACCTATAGCTTCTCAAAGCAGACATGGAATTGCTCTACCCAGATTCAAGGTATGAATACTTTGTCCTTATAGTAAAGACAAGTGGGATATGTCATAAAATTTTAAAAAGTTTTAGGGATTGGAGAAGTATAGGTGGAGCATTAAAGTCTTTTATAGAGCCTTCAAAGTGTTTTCTTCATCAATGTAAATCATGGCTCATCACCTCCAACAAATTCTTGTCTTCTAGTATGTCTTCTAAATCCAATAAGGGGCTTGAAATAATTTGGAGATAATGAATGGCTAGTTGGGAGGAATAATTAATGCTAATAGATCAAAAGTGGTTGGGACCCCATCCAAGTGATTGGACCTCATATAATGGTATTGGTTGACATTCTCTTCTCTCTCCCCATTATCTTGTATCTTCCAATATAAACTAGGAAATTTAGAAATGAATGTATACATGAACATGTGGTACAGATCCATGTAAGAGCAAAGACATACATAAGTTGAGTCTATATTACTAGTAGTCGATAAAAAATTAGTGTAGTATATAATGATATAACTTGGTAAAGTGGAATCTATATATAGGATGCCCCGAATGGGTGAATGTATAAATGCTAAATCATGTATATGTGTATGTGCCCCCAATGGGTGGATAGTAGAAAATATAGATTTGTGTGATGGACCTAAGTCTTGTAGGTATCTGTAAAAACTTGAAGATAAAAAATGAAGAATGTATTTATGATAAAACTAACTACACTAACATAAATATCATATGTATTTCCTAGAAAATATAAGTAATGTAAACATGGAAATGCATACAATCCAATTTTATTGTGTTTTATGAGAAATATTTGAATATTTTTGTATTTTAAACATAATATATTATTTTTGTATTTTATGAATATAAGATATGTATAAGAGGATAGATACTACTAACTAATGAGTCTCACAATCAATGTGTCTTGTATCAAAGAGAGGAAGAGTGATTGTGTGTGTTGTGTGATACAATATCTAGGACTATAGAATCAGATGTACTGAGTGATCTATATCTAAAATTATCTATGGAGTGTGGCTATGAATATATGGAGTTAATTAAATAGGGCTGTGAACTATGGGGATATTAGGAACCCATCTGGTAGAAGGATCTATAACTAGAGTGGATTTGCTATGCTATAACATAAATATATGTGGCAATGGGGTAGAGAAAGTCTCTCTATAATCCACAACATGGCTATGATGTAGAGGTCTCTCTAATAAAGGTATCGATGGTAGAGTATGCATATATGGTAATTATTGGCCAAATTTGACCTTTGGTAAAATTTGAGTCAACCCCCTACTTTTTAAACTTTTTAGAAGTTTATCCATGTCCTATAGGGGTGTCATTGTAATCCAAATGTTTCACTAATGCCTAGCCTAGTCTTAGTTAAAGTCTAGCCCTTTGTACTAGCCAAGTCAATGATGGTTAACCTTGGTCAAATAGGATCAAACATGGTCAAAGGAATTAATTATGTTAGGTTGGTCCTAATATTGTTTTAAATATGATTTAAGATATCTTTAGTTCATTTAATTGCTTTTATAATGCTTAATATGCAACAATTGCCTTGTGGGCCCACTTTGAGCTAAGAAGGAAGGCTTGTATAGATGGATAAAGTGACTAACTGGTCACTAATATAGGATTCAATGTGGGAGAGGTCAAAAAAGGTTATAATTTAGTTATGATAGTCCAAAAATTAACTATAATAAAAAAAGACTAGTTTCCCCTTATTTTGAGGGCCTTTATGGCACTTGCATGGAATAGATAATCTCATTTTTAGGTGCAAATGTTAGAAAGGTGTATCTTCAGATCTAAATATCCATTTAAATGTTTGTATTTCAGGAAAAATGCATAAAAATTCATCTCTTGCTTCTTTTCATCTCTTCTTGTCTTGGCAAGCAAAAAAGAAGCAACTTCAAGCATGTGGTACAGATTGTACAGGTGGAATGGGAGGGAGTGATTCTATAAGGGTATGTACTCTAAGTCCTCTTAACATCCATAAAAATAAATTACATTTTGGTTCTTTCTCATTCATGAAACAATGTTAACACTCCAAGTTGGCTTGTTTGGGTTTACAACTAGGAGGGGGGTCACTATTTGTAGTCATCTTCATTTTCTTATTTTAGTATGATAATTTCATGTTTTGTAGAGGTGTCCACATGTTTTATAAGGTGTTATTACAGGTTCTCAATCCTTAATTTGGTTTTAAAGACATAAATAATGCAAGGAATCCTTTTATAGACTTGTCTTCCACTTTAAGTCAAAATTCTACCTTCTCAAAAAGAGTGCACCTACAAATGTTGTTGCGTAGTTCTCCATGCAAAAATGAGGGAGTTGTATATTTTATATCTCTTTAGATGTCATTGAAATGGTATAATTGCATAATAATTCTCATGAGGTTTAAAATTTGCACTTCTTCATTGTTTCTCCTCATTGCCCATTTCAACTTAGTCTAACCTGTAGGAGGCCATAGATAGGGAACAAGAGAGTCTCAAAAGAATGGAGATGTTCTAAGGTTATTTTTCAAAGTCATATGTAGTGTTTTCATATGTAATATCATAATTAATTCACCAAGGACCTAAAGATAGGGTGAGATTGTCAAGAAAAAGAGATGACTCAGTTTTGTTCCTCAGTCCCTAAACACACCAAACAGAGCTCCCAAGGGTCCTTTTGGTTTTAATAAGGTGAAGATATATTTATTTTAGAGGAATATTCTTATGCCAAATTTTTAGTTCCATCCATGGGAAATAATCATGTCAAATTTTATATTGAAAGTATAGGAGTCATATATGTTTTGAGACCTCCCAAAATGTCTATAAAGCACTAAAAAGACCTCCCAAAATGGCTATAAAGCACTAAAAAAGGGCAATAATGTCTACAGGATTTTGAGGGAAAGGTTGATATTTGCATCTTATGAGGAAGTAATAATAATTTATAGTATGGGGAATAAAATCCAAGGGATATAAAAAACAACACCAATAACTCATTCCATGAGAGAAAACATGACTATGTCAAAGGACCTTCTAGGCCAGTCCCCTATCTGTACATAGGGTATGATAGGTAGTGGATGCAATGTTTCAATAGGATTTTAAGAAGAGATGGTATTAGTAAATATAGGATGATAATATGGTAAGTTTGAATAAAATTGATTCAAATTCATCCTTATCAGGTCCTAGACATTCCTAACATTCTCTAAACTCACCTCTGCTAATGTATAGGCTTGAAAAATATGCACCTACAACCTAGTATTAGAAGTTGGTCTCTGTCAGGGTAAGGGAGATTGTTGAAGATCAAATAAATAATATAAGTAGATTAAATGATGATAATGGAGTGATAAGAGGAAAAAAAAATTAATTGCATACATGTTAAGGATAGATACCTGTCAAAATGTACTTACAGGCCTGTGAGCATGTATATACAGTCAGAGGTATTAAGGGTGTAAACTCAATTTGGAGTAGGGAGGTTTTTGATACCAAGTGGAGAATTTAATGAGGTTAAATGATGTTAAATTATTATAGGGAGATAAAAAAAGTTTTTTATATACATTTTGAGGTCAAAAATATACCTTAACAACCTACAGGTCTATAGGTGTGTGTCTCAGTCTTGCATGGAATGTGACCACAGTCATGTCATAAGAGTATGCAAGAGGATTGGGATAATAGGTATGTGATTTAAAAGCTTATAAAAATTTAATGGATCAAATTAAACCTCTATACCACATTTCCATGAACCTCAACCAAGCCTAATGGGATACAAGGTATGTCTCAGTTAGTATAGGTAGGTTTGGAGACCATAATAGGGGAATCAAAGGGTTTGCATTAATAAAAATGTCTAAGATGATAAAAAAATATCCATGAGATTTAAATTTAAAAATAATTATGTTTTATAAACATTTAAATATAAAAATTATGAGGAATTATCAACTACATGGAGATTTGAGCAAAAAACATGCACAAATAGGGGGTTTGACCCCTTTTTGACAAAGTTGAGATGGTTAGACCCCTTAGGAAAATAATATGACAAAAATTTTTAGTAAAATTGATCATCAAGACCATTTTTATATCAAGAAAATATTCAATTTACTCATCCAATATGCCTAATACCATCTATTTTGTCTCAGAGGGAGGTCAATCCTTTCATGCACAAGAATGACAATTTTTGGGAAAAGTGAATAATGGAGGTATTTTACTAATTTTTATCAGTAAAAAAGGTTTGGAAAGTTTGGGGACACATGAAGTAACATGAAAAATTAGATTATAGAGTTTTAATGCCAATAGGGTGGTCCAGACAAGGAGGTATGTAGGCAGGCATGACAAGGAAACATGCAAATCTAACCCCCAAGACAAAGTCATTCCAAGTCCTAGGATTAGAAAAAATTTTATAATGAATTGAATTAATTACATGGGAGTGATAATGATGTTTTAAATAGTTTTTAAGGCATAGTAAGTGAAAATAGAGGGTCATGTAACTCAAAAATGTAAACTGGCTCATTGGCAAGGTGTAGGCTTTGTTTCAAACTAGGGGTCATTTCCCTTTTTGGAATTTGGTGATCCATTAAAAGTGTTTAAGAGTTTTTTTTGAGTATATAAATATATGTTACAACCTATGGTTGGAAAAAAAAACTCCATAGGAATCCATTTTTGGCCTTAAGAGTACTCAGACCCTCATGAGAAGCATATAAATGACTCGAAGGTCAACTTTGGACACTCATACCTCCCACCATATTTTGCATGGGATCCTAAGACATTTTTATATGTTAGGGAAGGTACATGAATATCCCTTAGTGTCATTTAGAAAGGCTTTTAATGCCTGACCTTTATGAACAAAGGTTAAGAGTTTAGGCCACTCAAAACCCTTGTAAAACCCTCACAAGGACCCGAATGGAGAAAGCTTGCCATTAGAGAATATAAATGAAAGGGAATGGAAATTAAACCACCTATAAGTTGTAGAGGACTCTTAGAGGATCACACACGTGTTTTTTCTATACATAAATGTATGAACTAGGGTAAAATAGGGCTTTTTTTGACCATTTTGAGTGGTGTGCAAGCTATATGAGTATTTAGGAGATTAAAAAAACTTTGGAAGAAATATTTACACTTTATATAACTCTATAAATTCATATAATCTCATGGATAAAATTATAAGTTCCCTAACTAGGCTCTCACTTGTAGTCAGTCCAGTGAGCCAATTAGTGAACACTTATGAAAAGTGGCGAAAAGCAACTAGGGAAGCCTTTTAAAGGCTTTTTATTGAAAATAATGATATGGTAACCTTTAAAAAGTGTCATTTCCTCTTTTTCATGGATAATTTTGGAAAATTGGGAGCTTCTGAATGCTAAGTGTATAAGGTGCATGGAAAAGAGCCATTTTAAAACTACTAGAGATGATTTTGCATGTCTATAAGAATAGGGATGATCAAGGATAAATAAAATGCATGTGGTAACTTTTTTATAACCTCTCTTACTTAGACCAACCATCATACCTGACCATATGTAGAGAAAAGGTAGTTAAGGTGAATCATGAAGGTAGTTTCCTATGCTAGAATTGAAGGTTTTGTGCCACTTTTCACCATTCTTATTACTTGTTTTGGACAAGTAGACCTATATGAAATGGAATATCTTTCCCCACCCCTCTTCCACATGAAAGTGTAACTAATTTTATCAAGGTGACACATGTCCAAGTGACCCTTGGACTTCCTTTTCTTGCTCCTATTCTCAAAGCTATAAATATGCATTCTCTTGGCTCATTTGAGGAACCTCTATTGGCTGATGGTGAAAATATAGCCAAATTTGTACTTTAATAACTATTGAATAAATATACAATTGTTATTTCCTCTCATATGTTGTAATATTGAGTAATGACTTGAATCATTGTTGGTCTAGTCTAGTGAAAGACTGTCTATTCTAGCTTGTACTCTTGATGGTCTACCAATTTATAGAAAGGAGATTATTGTAGGTCTTTGTTATTATTATTTCATAAGTGTAGAGATATCCTAGAAGTGGTTCATGATTGTATCCCTCTTTGGAATCATTCATCCCCTTCCTAAGAATAACATACATTCTTGAATCTAGTATATGAAACATTGATGTAGTAATAGATCCTAAGTTATGAGTCTTATGTATGAAACATGCTTGTTTGTCTTTAAGTAGTGGTTTCAGTCAAGTGAGAGGAAATTATATATTGGTGCATCACAATTTTATTGTTTTAGTTGTTTTTCTTAATCCTTTTTCATCTTCAAGTTACTAAGTTAAAGAGAAAGCTTCAAAGAGTGCATCAAGGGGAGCTAGCCCCTCATCTAGAGATTCATTTCTCAACATTGTCACCCATATAAAGAGAAATGTCTCCATGGTGCCAATTTGAGGTGGAGAATTAGGCATCTCCTCAAAGGTGAAAATATAAGTGTCAACATTTTTTAGCACACCTGGTGGGTCTTCTAAGTCCTAGAAGATTGTTCAAGATTAGTGTTGGTCTTGGAATAGTTAATGTTGAAAGAAACATATACATTCAGTACCTAATGACTCCATTGAAGAATTCAAGTATTTGGTTGATGATGAGCCCTATTTTTCCATTCCAAAGGTAACCACTATGTCTGCTACTAAAGGTGTACCTTTTGAATTTATGTAACTACCTCCATATTTCACCAAAAGGTTTAGGTTTATAAATAATCACTCTTATAAAAGAGATTTTATGTTTAAAGCTTCTAAGTTTGTGTTGCATTTCATTCCTAACATCCATAGTGATCATTACAAGATGGCTATAAGATAACCTTTTATGCCACCAGGGCATCTCCCTTGATTCTTGCCCAATATGATCAAATTCCAGGAGCAACCCTCAAAAGTGTCCCATATTTTAGTGGGGATGGTCCTATTACTGCCATTGAGCAAATTAGGAATATATCAATTTTTTTTAATATACATAACATCACCCAAGAAAATGTAGCTATTAGTTTTTTGGATTTATCTTTCAAAGGAAAATTTTTGGATTGGTATGGGACCCTACCTATGAATTCTACTAGCTCATGAGATGAGTTTGGAGATCTATTGACTAATAGGTTTGGGGAAAAGAGTGATCACATATCTCTAGCTAGGCAATTTAACATAATAAAGAGGTCACCACATGAATTCATGCAATACTTTAATACTAAGCTCCAAAAAACTTGGGATAGAATCCCAATTCTTGTGAGGCCAACCTCAAACTATGCATTTTTGTACTACTTGAAAGTGTTGAATAGTGACATTACCATGATGATTCAATATATGGGTAGGAAAAAGTTGCTTGATGCCTATGAAATAACCATAAATTTTGATAATTTCCTTGTCCAAGTGGGAAAGATAGCTCCTAGACCTCCAATTCCACTATTCCTTAATTTGCATTCTCTTAGTCAAGGTGCATTGCCCACTTTAGCCCCTTTTCCTAATCAAGAAAGGCCTTCCATTACTCCTTAAAATGAAATCCATGAATTTAAAATCTTGATTAAAATTTTTAAAAATGAGTTAGTTTCCCTTAAAATACAATAAGCTCAAGGTTATAGGCCATATCAAACATACAATCAGTTTGGGCAAACAAGTAGACCTCTTTTCCAAAACAATGCACAAGGACAAGGCCAAATCACCCATATCAATCCTTATCAAAGATATAATCATAATGATCCTTCGTCCTAAAAATACCTTTTCCCCACTCAAAAAAATTTGTTCCAATAAAAATCCAACTATCCATCTTTTAAACATGATCAAGAACAAGTGACTTATGCAAATGAAATGCACAATCAAGGCATGGTAATGCAAGGCAACCAATCTTTCCAAGCTTCAAATTGTGAAGGATCCATGTAAGATGGGGTATAAAATGGACAACCCAAAACTGATTATACCCTCATAAATCATTTGGATGGTGATTTTTTTGGCATTAATTACGTGGGGAATACAAGCAATCAGAATACTAGTGTTGCCTTCAACACTAGGTCTAAAAGGAGAGTTATTGAGGAGACTCAAGGAACCAAAAGAGGACCTATTTTGACCCCTAAAATAGATAATATGGGAAGTGGGAATAATTAATCTCTTAAGGCATAATACAATTAGATATTTCAAAGCATGAAGCCAACTTCTATGCCTCCATCTCCACAAGCTACATCACAAGGTGCTAGTGCTCCTTAAGAGTTCCCTAAGGTGAGTAATCCTTCCATTAATGTTATGGAACAGATGAAGAGGCTACATATGAAAATATAATTTTGGGATTATATAAAATTACCAGGGTAGAAAGATATAATACAAAATGAATTACATGGATTGGGTAAACAAGATGGCCCATCTAGAACTGACAATGTGGTTTTAGTCAATGGAACTCAATCTATAGATGGTCAAGTAAAGAAAGATGAGAATAATCCTCCTTTCTACATATATCTAATCATTAGTGATTTATTGGTTCATAATTTTATCATAGATAGTGGATAAATTACACTAGTTATACCCAAATGTATAACATATAAGCTAGGCCTCAAGTATGAGCCAATGACTAAAGGAGTTTTACAATTGGATGAATCACCAGCCAAGACTTTGGGGGTAGTTAAAGGTTTGAATTTGATCCTTCATGCTTGTAATAATTTTTAAATTCCTCATGATATGGTGGTGGAATATTTAACTCCCTATTTTTCTGTTTGCTTGTCAATATACTTTACATCCAAGATAGGTGGATACTTGGCAACTAATTGGTCTTACGTGGTGTTTATAACAAAATATGGCACTAAGGTGAAGATTGAGTCAGAACCTTTCATATAGATCACTTTAAACCATACTCACCTAAGTTAGTTAATTTCAACTATGATATCATTGATGAAGAGGAGCTTCACATTGACCAATCCCCAACATCTTCTCTCGAACGAGTTTTTGATTTGTTCTTAGATGAGTGGGGAGATGAGCACTATGAACATGATCCTTAAAAGTTTATTGAGGAATATGGTCTTGGGTTATATTATATGAATGATAAGGAATTTTTCATCCCAAATTTGATGAATTCAAGTGAGGATATGAATGGCTTGTGGTAGCTCTTCTTTGATGGGTCTAAAAGCAAGATTGGGGTAGGTGGTGGAGCTATGTTGGTTTCACCTTCCAAGGAGAGGTATTATTAAACCTTTATATTTTAGTTCTCATGAAATTATAATGTGGCAGAGTATGAGGGCCTTATCCATGGCCTTGAATGGGCTAAAAAAAGAGGAGTTAAATAACTACAAGTGTATGTAGATAGTGAGCTTGTTGTGAATCAAGTTAGAGGGAAAAATTTGACCAAGAACTCCTTGATCAAGTCCTACAAGCATATATTTTGGGATCTTGTAGAATATTTCATGGATTTTAACATCACATATATTCCAAGGGAAGACAATAAACATGCTGATAGGTTGGCATCTATTGGTGCTCAATTTGATGTTCTAAAAGGCATAATAGAAGAAAAAACCAACCTCATCTAAAGGTGATTGTTAAACCTTCCATACCAGATAATGTCACAAATTGGAAGGTATTTGAGAGTGACCAAAAAATAACCATTTTTATACAAGAGGAGTCTGATATCTTTACAAAAAATTAGTCCAAGCTTCAACAACAATATGGAGGGTAGATTGTCCAACTAAAGTCTAACAAGCTTCCCAAAGTTCTAGTGACTCTTAAAAGCATTTTAATGATGATGATAAAATGAAGAAAGAGAAGGTAAGCATGCCAACCAAACAAGAGAACTTGAAAAGGTAGAGGTATTTAAGTATAAGCCACTTGAACTTGGAAAGGTATGCACTAGTCAAGAGAAAGCATGATTTCATTAAACTATGCAAGGAGTTTAGTGATATTTTTACATGGGAGTGTAGTGAAATGAAGGGTTTTGATCCAAGATTGGATAAACACACCATAAAACTAGATGAAAATTCCAAACCCATCAAGAAAATAAAAAAGCCAATCAATCCCAAGATTGAACCACTCATGAAGAAAAAGCTCACTAAATTGATTGAGTCTAGAATCATTTTTCCTATCAAGCATTCTTCTTAGTTGGCTAATTTAGTCCTTATTAGAAAGAATTATGGGGATAGAAGGTTGTGTGTGGAATTTAGGGACTTGAATAGGGTATTTTTTTATATATCATTATCCCCTCCCTTTTATGGAGAAAATTCTACAAGCGGTGGTAGGTAGTGAGAGGTTTTCTCTCTTAGATGGTTATTCTAGGTACAATAAGATTTTGGTAAAAGAAAGTGACCAATACAAGACAACCTTCACCATAAAATGGGGTAAATATGCCTATATGAATATTTAATTTGGATTTTCAAATTATGGATCTACTTTTTAATGTGCAATGGATATGGCTTTCTAAGGACTAATCAATAACATTGTATTGGTTTATCTTGATGATGTGATAGTTTTCTCGAAGGATGTAAATGATCATTTGAAGCACCTAAATAAAATATTTGAGAGGTGTAGAGAGTATATAATCTCTCTAAACCCAAATAAATGTGTTTTTTTTGTCTATGAAGGCAAACTACTAGGACATATTGTTTCTAACAAAGGCTTGTCCATTGATCATGAGAGAGTGAGTGTTGTTTTGGCATTGTCTTTGCCTTAACATAAGAAGGGTTTACAAAGATTATTTGGTAAGATAAATTACATTATGAGATTCATTCCTAAATTTTATAATTTGGTCAAACCTATAACATCTATGCTAAGGAAGAATGAGATATTCACTTGGACAAGAAGGAGAAAGGAAAGTTTTGAGGAAATTAAACAAGCCATTGCCAAAGCCCCTACTCTTGCAAGTCCAAATTTCTCCAAGGACTTCAATTTTTACAATTTTGGGAATGAAGAGGTATTTTTTTCAATGATTACCCAATAAAATGATGAGAATTTGGAACAACCTATTGCCTTTTTTTAGGTAAGGTTTGGAGGGGTATGAGGTAAAGTATACTTATGTTGAGAAACAAGTTCTTTCAGTTATTAGGAGCTTGAAGAAATTTAGACACATGCTATCAAATAATAAGATTCACATACTTGTGCCTCATTCTAGTGTAAAGGAATTTATATTGAGTATATATTTGAATGAGGAAAGGGCAGGTTAGATCACCAAAGCAATGGAGTATGATGTGGAGATCAAAACAACCAAGCTAGTAAAAGGAAAAAGACTGTGTGAACATATTGATTCATATTTGAAATAACAAACGGAGTTTGTTTTGGCACTCCATGATGACCCTATAGTAGCTTTACCTTTACCCATGAAGAGTTTCACACAAGACATGATTCATTTCTTTCAAACCAATTAGTGTCCACAAGGTCTTGATGGAGCTAGAAGAAGGTATTATAGGTTACAATCTATTCCCTATGTACTTGTTGATGGAGTGATATTTAAAAAGGACTTTTTAGGTATGTTGTTGAGGTGTATTGATTTTAATTATATTGGCAAAGTATTGTATGAGTTCCATGATGGACGAGCTAGTGGTCATTTTTCTCTAAAAACTATAGCTACTAAGATTATGTGAGCTAGTTACTTTTGGCATGGCTTGTTCAAAGACACCCATAATTGGATAAGAAAATGACAAAAGTGTGCTCTTTTTGATGGCAAACAAAAGCTACTTGCCTTGCCTCTTTACCCAATACAAGTTGAACAACCCTTTATGCAATGGAGTTTGGATTTCATAGGCCTAATCAATCCTCCTTCTAGTGATAGTCATAAACGGGTGTTGACTACCACTGATTACTTTACAAGATGGGTGGAGGCTATAGTTCTTAAAGATCCAAATAAGAATTCAGTCCTAGACTTCTATGAGAGTATTGTGACCAGATTTGGAGCTTCCTAAATAATCATCTCAAATAATGTATTAGCCTTTCTAAGAGAAAGGATAAGTGAATGGGCTTTGAAGCATGGCATCTACCTCAACACCTCCAATTATTACCCCCAAAGAAATGGACTAGCTGATTCCACAAACAAGAATCTAATTAGAATTACAAAGATGATAATGGAGGAGAATAAAAGGACTTGGCACTCCAAGTTAAAGACAACCCTTTGGTCTGATAGGATAACCCCAAAGAGAGCAATTGGGAACTCACCATACACACTTATATATGGAAGGGAAGCTAGATTTCCTATCTCACTCGATTTACTAACTTTAGACCTCACCTGTCAGTTACAATTAATGGAGAATGAAAGCATGGAAGTCAAGTTATGTGAGTTAATAGAGCTTGAGGAGATAAGATATCAACTTATGCAAACTATGACCACTAACCAAGAAAAACAAAGAAATATTTTGACAAGAATTCCATGCTAAGAAGTTTTAAGGAAGGAGAATTTGTCCTAAAATGGGATGAATATAGGGCCAAACCTAGAAGACACACACAATTTGATGCTTTGTGGAGTGGGCCATATGTGATCACTTAATGCAAGTCACATAATGATTTCCAAATTTCAAAGTTGGATGGAGAGGATATTCATATCCAAATAAATGGAATACACATCAAGCATTATTACTAAGGTTATCCTCTTCCCTTGTACATAGTTTCTTGCTTTCCTTGTGTTCCCTAAGTGCTTATGCACAAGTGTGTGTTGTCCTTGTCTTGTCTTGTGTTGTCTTTAATTTGTCTTGTTGTGTTGTGTGGTGTGTTTTATTATTATTTTTTTCATATCCTTGTTATTCATCTTCAAGAATCCATTGAATCTATTGGCCCTTAGTTGGATAAGGCTACTAGTCTCAAAACATAGACAAGCATGTTTACCCCAAGAGTTTCTAAAAGTGTTGACCAAATCTGACCTTTGGTAGAATTTGAGTCAACCCCATATTTTTTAAAATTTATATAAGTTTATCCATGTCTTATAGGGGTGTCATTGTAATCCAAATGTTCCACTTATGCCTAGCCTAGTCTTAGTTCAAGTCTAGCCCTTTGTACTAGCCAAGTCAATGATGGTCAACCCTAGTAAAACTTGGTAAAAGGAATTAATTATGTTAGTTTGGTACTAATATTGTTTTGTATATGATTTAAGACATTTTTAGTTCATTTAATTACTTTTATCATGTTTAATATGCAAAAATTACCTTGTAGGCCCACTTTGAGCTAAAAAGGAAGGCTTGTATGGATGGATAAAGTGAGTAAATTGTCACCAAGATAGGATTAAATGTGGGATAGGTTATAAAATGTCATAATATGGTTATGAAAGTCCAATAATTATTTATATTTAGAAAGGATTAGTTTCCCCTTGTTTTGAGGGCCTTTATGGCACTTGTATGGAATAGATCATCTCACTATTAGGTGGAAATGTTAGAAAGTTGTCTCTTCAGTCCCAAAAATCCATTTAAATGTTTGTATTTTAGGAAAAATGCATAAAAATTCATCTCTTTCTTATTTTCCTCTCTTCTTATCTTGGCAAGCAAAAGAGAAGTAACTTCAAGCATGTGGTACATACTGTACATGTGGAATGGGAGGGAGTGATTCTAAAGGGGGATAGTGATCTGAGTCCTCTTCACATCCATAAAAATAAATTACATTTTTGTACTTTATCATTCATGAAATAATGTTAACACTCCAAGCTACCTTGTTTGGTTTTACAACTAGGAGGGGGGTCACTATTTGTAGTCATCTTCATTTACTTATTTTGGTCTAATAATTTCATGTTTTGTAGAGGTTTCCACATGTTTTATAATGTGTTATTATAGGTTATCCATCCTTAATTTTGTTTTAAAGGCATCAAGAATGCAAGGAAGCCTTCTCTAGGCTTGTCTTCCACATTGGGTTGAAATTCTACCTTCTTCTAAAAAGAATGCACCTATAGATGTTGTTGGGTAGTTCTCCACAACAACTTGAGGTATTTGGATATGTTATATCTCTTTGGATGTCATGGAAATGGTATAATTACATAATCCTTCTCATAAAGTCTAAAATGTGAACTTCTAAATTGTTTCTCCTCATTGCCCATCTAACTTAGTCCAACCTATAAGAGGCCATGTATAGGGAACAAGAGAGTCTCAAAAGAATGGAGATGTTCTAAGGTTATTATTTCAAAGTTATATGTAGTGTTTTCATATTTTAGATCATAATTACTTCACCAAGGACCTAAAGAGTGGGTGAGATTGTCAAACAAAAGAGATGACTGAGTTTTGTGCCTCAATCCCTAAACACACCAAACAGAGCTCCCAAGGGTCCTCTTGGTTTTCATAAGGTGAATATATATTTGGTTTTGAGGAATATTTTTATGCCTAATTTGTATTCCCATCCATGGGCAATCATCATGCAAAATTTGAGCTTGAAAGGATAGGAGTCATATATGTTTTGAGACCTCCCAAAATGACTAAAAACACTAAAAAGGGGTAGTAATGTCTATAATATTCTGAGGGGAAGGTTGATATTTGCATCCTATGAGGAATTAATAAGAATGTATATTATGGGGAATCAAATAAAAGTGATATAAAAAACAAATCTAAGAACTCATTTTGTGAGAGAAAACATGACTATGTAAAAGGACCTTCTAAGCATATCCCCTATCCGTACATAGGGTAGGGTAGGCAGTGAATGCAATGTTTCAATAGGATTGCAAGAAGAGATGATATTAATAATTCAAAGATGATACTATGGTAAGTGTTAATACCATTGATTCAAATTCATACTTATCATATCCTAGACATTTCTAACATGCTCTAAACTCACCTCCACTAACCTACAGGCTTGAAAAACATGCACCTATAGCCTAGTATTGGAAGTTGGTCTCAGTAAGGGTAAGGGAGGTTTTTGAAGATCAAATAATGAATATAATTATATGAAATGATGTTAATGGAGTGATAAGAGGTAAAAAAAAAAAGGAATTTCATACATGTTGAGGCTAGATACCTATTAAAATGCACCTGCATGCCTATGAGCATGCATACACAGTCAGGGGTATTAAGGGTGTAAACTCAATTTAGATTTGGGGGTTTTTTAGCCCAAGTGGAGAATTTAATGAGGATAAATTATTTTACATGATTATATGGAGATAAAAAAGGTTTGTATGTACATTTTGAGGTCAAAAATATACCTTAACAACTTACTGGCCTACAAATGTGTGTGTCAGTCTTGCACGGAATGTGATCATAGTCATGTCATGAGAGTATGAGAGAGGATTAGGAAAATAGGTAAGTGAGGTGGAATATTATACACATGTAATGTATCAAATTAAACCTATAATCCACATTTTGATGAACCTCAACCAAGCCTAATGGGATATAAGGTATGTCTCAGTTTGTACAGGTAGGTTTAGAGACCATAACTAGGGGAAACAAAGGGTTTTCATTAACAAAAAGGTCTGATATGATACAAAAATATCAATGATATTAAAATAAACATGTGAATCATGTTTTAGAAACATTTAATCATGAAAATTGTGAGGAAGTAGTAGCTACATGGAGATTTGAGCAAAAAAACATTAAAAAATAGGGTTTTTGACAAAGTTGAGATGGTTAGACCCCTTAGTAAAAGAATATGACAAAACCATTTGTTAAAAGTGATCATAAGGACATTTTTGAGCTCAAAAAATATTCACTTTTCTCATCCAAATAGTCTTAATACCCTCTATTTTGTCTCAAAGGTAGGCCAGTCCTTTCATGCACAAGAATGGCAATTTTTGGGAAAAAAGAAGAATGAAGGGCTTGTACTCATTTATATTAGTAAAAAATATTTTTAAAGTTGAGGTAAAAATGAAGGAACATGATAAAATAACTTAGAGGGTTGGAATTTTAACAGGGTGGTCCAGACAAGGAGGTTTTTAGGAATATGTGTTCTCTTGACTCATTTGAGGAACCTCCATTGGTTGATGGGGAAACTCTGGCCAAATTTGTACTTGAAGAAATATTGAATAAATATAAAAGTGTTATTTCTTATAATATGTTTTAATATTTAGTAAAGAATTTAATCATTGTTGGTTTAGTCTAGTGAAAGATTGTCTTTTCTATCTTGTACTCTTGATGCTCTACCAATTTGTAGAAAGGAGATTGTTGCAGGTCTTTGCTAGTATTATTGCCTAAGTGTAGAGATATATTATAAGTGGTTCATGATTTCATCCCTCTTTGGAATAATTAATTCCCTTCCTAAGAATCACATACCTTCTTGAATCTATTATATGAAACATTGATGTAGTAGTGGATCCTAAGTTGTGAGTCTTGTTTATGAAACCTAAGGATATAAAACCTAAGAGCATCTAGGTTTAGGGTTTTGGTAGTAATTTAAGTAATTTAGGTTCACCAAATGATTTAAATTTTTAGGGAGTTATGGAGTTTAAACCCTAGGTTGTTAAGGGTCTAGAATATTAAAATCAAGGAATAAATAATCAATAAATACAACTACTTGATATAATAATCAAATTAATCAAATTATTCTAAAAATAGAAATGAATTACATAAAGATTTTCTTAGCTATAAATTGATTGAGATAGATAGTTGACAGGTTATAAATTGGTGTAGAGACTAGGCATGGTTTTGTCAACAACATATAAATTCAAAACTTTTCCCAGATAGTAGTGCAATCATTTAAATAGTAACAGACTACACTAGTGTCCTCTGGGGCACAAAAGTGTCCCTTGTAGGCAAAGAATATGAGATTTTGGGTGTAATTTTACTTGAGTTTGAGATGCATGTGCTTATGTGTATGAGTGTTGGATCATTGTGTTTAAATAATTTATAATTAAAAACCTTAGACCTCCATGTTATTAGGATATTTTAGGAGTACACGTAGAAAAAGTGTGATGTTAGTTGGATAGGCTAGATGTGACCTCAATATCATGCTATGTTGAGAGTTACGTACAAACCAATACCTTGAGAGGGGATCATGCCCGATTTAGTTCTCTTGCCTAAGTGCTTCATGCAAGTATAGGTGAATACTAGTATGAGTGTTGGATTGAGTGATTTGAGTATGAATTGAGACTAGAAATATAAGTAATATGAGCTTAGGATTGTTATAGATGGATTTATGCATAAGTAGGGAAGAATAGGGATCAATGACCTTGATTTGGATAACTTACTTCTAAACTTTTTTGTGTGTATTTTCATCTAAATTCCATCTAGTGGATAAAGGGATACAAGTAGTGTATATATATTGATTTTATGTTTATCAGGATGTGGAATAGGTTTAGGACAAACCTAAGGTGTCTTGATAAATGAAAATATGTTTATTGGAGGAGGAAAAAGGTAAGGGATAATAGTGTGTTCCTTAGGTCACTAGCATAATGTGTTAGTGTCCAAAGGGAAGCTAGTGTCAAGGTGGCATAATATACTATACTAGGGGTTGCTAGTGTCAAGGTGGTATAATATACTATACTAGGGGAATTTATGCCTAGGAGATGGTTTGGGATTTATTTTGGTGCATCTTGGTATGGGTTATATCCATATGAAAATTAGGTAAGCATTGGAAGAGACCCTAAGATAGGTCTAGGCCTAAGCTAGGGATAGTGTGGTCTCAAGTGACACTCATTGCACTCAAGTGACATTTTATATGACTTGATATTAAACTAATTATCTACCATATTTTTAAGTTTTGGACCTACACTTATGTTATAACTACCCAGATACGTCCATCCCAGCCAAATGCATACAGCGATGCAAGTGTCCTATCCCAATGTAAGTGTCAAGTGCCCTAAAGTCTTAAAATTTGGAAATAAAACATATCCGAAAGGTCAACCTAAGTGATTTAATGAAATATATTATCTAAAGGGCTTGGCATAAATATAAGATCAACCCTCATTCATTCCACACCTAGAAATAACTAGAGAAAGACCTATAAATATACCAAAGGATACTTACCAAAAATACTCAATCAAACACTCAAGTGGGCAAAAATTACTTATTTTCTCTTATTTCCATACCAGTCATAGGGATAAAATATCTATAAGTCTAAAGTATTGAAGGAGAATAACATGAGCCACATTTACCAAGTTACAAGATAGGTCACTATTATACTTTCTTATCACATATTGCATGATTCACACACAAACCAACACATATGAGAGAACTACATAAGTTTGAGGCCCTGTGATGAGTGTCATTTAACTCCTCATTTAATTAATATTCAATTAATGTCTTATCAACCAGGGCTGGTGTACAAAGCTATCTGTAATAAGGTGTGGGATGGTAGATCTAGAAGGCTACTTATGGGGGTGTTTGATTTTCCTATTCAAACTTTGACTAAAGAAATAAATGTGTCCTAAACTACTTGATTCATGCTTTTGCTGAAAAGGAAGAAATCAAATCAATCCACTTTTTTGCTGAAAGTAAAAATCACACTCCTATCTACGCTTACATGGAAATTAAAATCACACTCTTCACTAACAAAATGAAATTTGTTTCACACGTTTCTTGCAAAGAAAAACACACATTACTTAGAAATAAATAACTTTGAAATAAGAAAATGATTTTTAAATTGTGAATTTATTTTGATGTTTTTATGAATAAATACAAATATTAACAAGATTCTAATTAATTATAATAATAAATTGGTAAAACATAACATAAATACCATACATAATTCCTGGTTCCAAGGAGAGTGGGCCCTTACTCCTCTCGAACTCAGGAACAAAGATAAATCAATGTTAGAAACTGAATTATTAACTCATAAAACTAAAATGATTACAATCTGGCTAAAACTAGTAATATGCTTATACAAAATTTTATTTATTATCTACTTTCTATCATCTGATATCTATCTTTTTATAATATATGAAAATCTTACATTTTATACTAATATAATCAACTCAAAATAGGATTCAAAGGAATATAATTCCTTGGTTGATCCATTCATCCATAGATAGGAGATTGGATTTCTAAGAGATCTAATTATTCTGATAAAATAGATATCCTATCCTATAATAATCTTAAGATCCAAATATATATACAAATTTATCAAAAGTAAATCTGACAAAATAGCAGGAAGTTATTTTCCTTATTTGATTCTAGCTGGAATGATTCTCTCTTATCCTATTTGGCTGCCAGCTTCCCATTTGTAGCTTTGTCCTTACAGAATTCTCAGAATTGACCCTGTAGAGTTGGGAGGAATGAACCTGCAGAGTCCATAGAAACAAGCCTATGAAGTCCATAGAAATGAGCCTATAGAGTCCATAGAAACAAGCCTACAAAGTCCATAGAAACAAGCCTATGAAGTCCATAGAAAAAAGCCTATAGAGTCCATAGAAACAAGCCTGTAGAGTCTGTAGAAGCAAGCCTATGGAGTCCGTAGTTCTGCTGAATGAAGATCAAAGTTGTACATTCACTATACATCATCTGGGTCTTTTTTTTGAGCATTCTTCACAAAAAAAATCACTAAAACATGCTATGTATTAGACATTAATGACAAAGTAAAGGTTTAGTCTTTGGTTCAATATAAGCAAGACAAATATCTATTTTCCATGTAAGAGCTATCTAACAATCTAAGATTTACATAAGATAATATCCTTTGAGAGATGAATTGAGGGAATTAATATGTCAATAATGAGCCATATTCTGAGCTCATCATCTCCCCCAAGCTTTGCCTTTTGCAAGTCCCATTGCAAACATTTATTGGCATTCATAGCTCTAAATTCTACTTTCCACACTTTAACTTAAATCATATTCATCCAATTCATCTATTATATGCTTGTCTAAATTACTTGAAAATACCTAATATAATTGAATCATTTGTTTCCATATATTGAATTGCTCCTTTGATTATGGATTACAACTCTACCATCCTGGAATAGGTATGATCAGTAAAGGGGGTCTATATCTCATGCCAATCCATTTTTGATCACCCTGAAAGTTTATTACCTCTATTAATATTTCCAAAATTGAGGATGCTCTCCTCATAATCCATCTTAAATTATTTGGGGACATGACCTCTCATCTTTTAAGAGGTACTGAAAGTTGGTCTCATCTATTTACACTTGCAGCCACCACTGAATCAAAAATCTATCTGGAAAACAAATCAAAAGAAATGACACAATCATATAAAGCCTATAAATAATGCATTTTAACTTCATCATCTAACAAAGCATAGTTAAAATTTTGTTTGATCAATTTGGGAATAGGAAAGGTTGGTCTGACACACAATCTTGTAGTCTTAACATGATTTGTATAGTCCTCAAATCTACTTTTCCATGCTATTTGATTTTTGAATGTGGAATATAATACCCTTAGTTAAAATTCTCCCACATGAAAGTTGATCAAAAATTTATTGTGCTTATAGTCTCATAGAATCAAATCATGTAAATAAAATTCACAAAACAAATCTTGCTGATCAAGTTCAACACTATAGAAAATTTCCAAAAATGTTATTGGCTGTAAAATTTTGTAAGAAAGATGACAAGAGATCCATAGAAGCTACCATCTATAAAATTATTCAAATAAAAACAAACTGTATGCAAGAGAAGGATTCCTACATGCTAAAAGAGATTCCCCTAATTTGTATGCATCTCACAAATTTTCTTCTAAATCTTAGACTTTAGCTTTTAATTCTTTATTTTCATGCTCCAAGAGTTTGCTTGAAGAAGTTGCATATTTGTTTTTATATTTAAGCACGGAATATTCTTCTTCAATTTGATGTAGTATTTACAAGGGAGGAATACTTGCATCACTTGTTTGACAATCATGGTCAACAAATACCTTAGGAGGAGAAAGTGCAACATCAAGTGCTTCAGAAGAGTTTACCAAACTCTGCAATCTCCTATTTTCCTTCTTCAAATTTTCTACATATATCCAAAGATCTATTTGTTCACTTTCATGTTCCTTTATTGTTTCCTATAATCTTTAAACTTTTGCTGCATGATTAACAGATGTTGTATCTAATTTTTGCGCCAATAATGAGTTGAGATGATCCTTGATCTACAATTAATTGATCAAGTTAGCAATGCTAGCTATTTGTTGTTATTCAAGAGCTTGAGCTTGAGAAAGCTGCAAAGTTAACTACATAACAAAATCATTAAGATTAGATGATTCACCTTTCTCATTGGTACATATAGTTTTCCCTTCATCCATTGTATTTCAACTAGAATAGGTGGTTGTTCTACCATACTTGATTCCTCTATTGTGTGTGGCTCTTCCTCTAGATTTGGATCCTCCATTATGATTGGAGAGTTCCTTTCAAAAGGAATTTCTTCAATATCTATAGGTGCAGGGATATTTTTATGTATGGGGAAATGAGATACCATTTTAAGACTTTCTAGAATGTCTGCAACTTCTTATTCATCTTCACTTGTCAGAATGAGCCTTTTCCTTCTTTTGGTCACTCTTTGAGCTATACTTGGTTGGCTTTCCTTCTCAACTATCAATCCCTTAGTCTTCTCAAGTTCTACAACAACCTTTCATCACAAATTTCTTCTTCTTAACAAGGGAATTGGTTGTACTACAGATTCATGAGGTTCTTGTGGAGATCTTGAAACTTCAGAGATTTGAGACCTTGTGATTCTTCTTGAAGAAGAAGGAATTTCTATTGGGACTACAGTCTATGATTTCTTCCTTGGTGTTATTTTATTAGCTTATGTAGTAGGTAGATATGAGTGTTTTTGTGGTAAATTTGGGATTTATTGTGTAGGTAAATTTGGAATTTATTATGCTATACTGTTCTGAAATTCCTCCTAGACCTCTTGTTCTTGCTAAAGGAAGTGATGTTGGATGATAAGATGAATAAGGCCATGATGCCTAAGAGTAACATTAGGGGTTATAAATAGACCTTGTAGAACATCATATAAGAAGGATGGGAGGTTAATTTTATACTAAGGGTTTTGTTTCCCATGCTTAAGGTGTATTAACATTTTCATGATGTCTCCCCTAAAAGACTATGTTTCCCCTCACAAATGATATACTTGAGTACCCACTTGGCTACAGATTTTTAGGGTTTGGGAAGTGAATCTCTACGAATTCTTTTTGATTTTCCCTTAGAATCTACTAGACATGAAGTTCTAGTCTACTCATTACCATTAAACTAACTAATTAAATCACTAATTGAAATTTTTCTTGTAACTCTCATTCCCTCTTTTGGAACTTATATAATTTGGCTTATAACTTGAGTTGTAATAGGAATAATAATGCCTTTCACAATTTAAAATTCAAGGGTGAGATTAGTGATGAATTCACTTACCATTATTTTATTGAAACCTTAGAAATTTTCAATGAAAGTTAGCCATCCATTGGCTCTAAACACTACCATAGAAGCTTTGTCTTTATGAAAATTTATTGCATTCTTCAGCTCTGATCTCATATTCTATCCCATTTCTTTGCATATTTATAGTCAACTCTATTCCTTTAATTCTGATTGAGGTGTAGACTATTATTTTGTTGAAATTGGTAGTCAATAGTCACTAAGGATTTGCTAGCAACAATCATGGATGATCTATAGACCAAATTCTATTAAAGTCTGTAGAAATGAAATGGTTCATATGAAATGTTACAGATGCATGAGTTCATAGTTTAATATGATGACTTGATACAGTTAGGTGCCACACATTTCTACAAAGTGTACCGGCCATTTTATCTCATTAATACAAGTTAGGTGAAATGATGACGTGTTACTTTGACAGTGACAGTGATTCATTACTTCATTTAAAACCCTTTTTTATAATGTCTCATCATTATCATAATTGATGACTCAATTGATTATATCAAAGCTGCACACTTATCCATACACCTTTGGTGGCTCGATTGCATAATTTTTCATTATGGCATGTGTCATGTCATTCTATTTTGGAATATTCAAATTTGGGTCATCTCCATAGAATAAGTCTTAATTAAATCGAAGATAATTAGTTAACTAATCATAGATAAATAAAATATATGTCTTACTTACTTTGACCTTAGATGTGTCCTTTGCTCACCATGTGTTCTGTATAAATAAGTTTGCATGGATTAGTTTATTGCATGGAGATAACCAATCATAGTGACATGATGAGATTTTCTTATAAATTTTGTTTTTGCCCTTTGACCAACCATTACTAGTTTTCTAGCCAAAGCCCTTTTTGCAATGGATAGCCAACCATGAAGTTAGTTTTCTGAGCATGCATTGTCAATAGCATCCTTGAAAGGATTTTCACTATATATATATATACATATATATACATATATACATATATATATATATATATATATATATATATATATATATAGAGAGAGAGAGAGAGAGAGAGAGAGAGAGAGAGAGAGAGATACATACATACATATATATATATATATATATATATATATATATATATATACATACATACATACATACATACATACATACACACACACACACAGATATATATATATATATATATATATATATATATATATATATATATATATATATATATATTTGGATTATCAAAGAGCATGTTCTCTTGAAGAAGTAGAGCTCTCCACAATAGCTACTTGATCCTTCACCTTTTGAACAAATTATTATTTATTGATAAGTTTTTGATAAAGATTCAATATATGTCCATTGACTAATAGAGCTCTTCTACTATCATAAATAGGTATTAGATTAAAAAAACCATTTTCATAGACCTCCTCAATCTGATAAGCTCCCAATCACCTATTTGTAGTTTTCCTTTGGACTGTTGAAATTTAAAATCAAACAACAGTGCCCAATCTCCTTTCTGAAACTTTTGTTGCTTGATTTGTGAATCATGCCAAACTTTTCTTTGATGTTTTACCAATTTAATTCTTTGTAGTGCTTCCATCCTCATCTCATCAAGTTGATTAAGCCGTAGGACTCTTTCTGTATTTCTTCTAATTCAATTCCTACTTCTATAGTTGTTTTCAGAGTTTGTAATTCAAATTCAATAGAGAATAAAGGTTTCTTACCATAAGCCAATTCATAAGGTGAAAATCTAGTTGTTGTTTTTCAAGTAGTATTATAGGCCCAAATAGTTTTTGGTACCTTATATGCCCAATCCTTTCTTTGAGAATTAACAACTTTGGTTAAAATGGTTTCTAGTTCTCTATTGGTGACTTCAACTTCCCCATTAGCTTGTAGATGGTATGGAGATAATTTTTTTGCTGAGTTTGATATACTTGCATGAAGTACTTTATCATATTTGCCATGAACTACGGTCCTTGATCTAAGATTATCTCTCTTGGAGCACCAAATATTTGTATGATTTTGAAATATAAGAAATTAGTTACCATCTCTTTTCTTGCATGAGTTAATGCTTCCACTTCTACCCACTTGGTCACATAGTCTGTACATACTAAGATATATTCTCTTCCTCTAAAAGGAGGATCTACAAGACCTATAAAATTAATTCCCTATTTCTCAAATGGTTCTAAAACTAATTGAGGATGAGGATGCAGATGCATCTCTATTGAAAGAGTAGGCTATCCAATTCTCTGACAAGCATCACAATGTCTAACATATCTTTTTACTTGTTGATGAAGGTGAGGCCAATAGTATCATACTCCTAGGATTTTATGTATGGTACTTTGAGCTAAGTAATGACCTCCTCCTAGTTCATCATGATAATCTCTAATGATATCATAAGCTTCACTATTTGTCACACACCTATGAAACACATGATTGGGTCTAAATCTAAATAACATTCTATTAATCCATTTAAAAGAACTTTCTTTGATTAGATGTTTCTTTTCTTTTTGTAAAAATTGTAGAGAAAACTTCCTTGTGGTGAGGTAATTGGATATATCAACAAAACACAGAGATTTTGATGAAACAAAAAATAATTATTCATTTAGAAAGTCATCTTCCACTGGTTCTTCTTCACCTGTAGTGTTCATTTTTGACAAGAAATCAGCCACCACATTAGACTTCCTTGGTTTATCTATAATAATAATAACAAATTCTTGTAAGAGAAACAACCATCTAATAATCCTACCTCCCACTATTGGTTTGTTGGTAAGATATCTAATAGCTGAATGGTTTGTATAGACAAATACCTTGTATCCTGTTATGTAGTTTCTAAATTTTTTAATTGCATAGACTACATCTAGGAATTGCCTTTTAGTTATGGTGTAATTTCTTTCAGCAAGTGTCATGTTTTTGCTAATATAATATATAGGATACATGTTTCCCTCTTCATCTTTTTGTCCAAGGATTGCTCCTAGTGCTATATTATAAGTATCTATGTATATATGGAATGGCTTAGTCCAATCTAGTCCTCTCAATACTGGAGAAGTAACAAGTTTAACTTTGATGATCTCAAAGGCCTACTGGTAACTATCACTCCATTCGAATGTACTATCTTTTGTAAGCAAGGCAAACATAGGGCAACTATTTGGCTAAACTATCTATGAAGCATCTGTAATAACCAGCATGTCCTAAAAAACTCTTAATTTTAGTTTGTATTTGTGGAATAGGTAAATTGGAGATTATTTCAATTTTCTTTAGATCTACCTGAATGCCTTTTGTAGAAATATGGTGTCCCAAGACTATTCCTTCATCCATCATCAATAAATATTCCTCATGGCTCAAAGATAATTAATGTTCTTCACATTTGATCAATACTCTTTCCAAGTTGGTAAGAGCCTCTTTATAAGTTTCACCATAAATGGTGAAATCATCCATATATACTTCAACATAATCATTTATAAGGTCAGAGAATATTGCCAAAATTGCTCTTTAGAAGGTTCCTGGAGCATTATAGAGTTTAAATGGAAGTACTCGGTAATCAAAAGTTTCTCAAGGGTAGGTAAATGTAGTTTTATCTTGATCTTCAACTACTACCGTTATCTAGTTATACCCACTAAACCCATCCAGAAAAGAAAATATCTCTTTCCCACCAAGTTGTCAATAACTTGATCAATGAAAGGTAAAAGAAAGTAATCTCTAAGTGTTTCTTTATTCAATTCTCTATAATCTACACATACCATTAATTTTTCATTTTTTTTGGGCATAATTACCATAGGTGAAACCCACTAGCTATCTGAGATGGGGTAAATAAACCTAGCTTCCAACAATTTTTGAATTTCTATTTTGACTATTTATTTTAATGCTGGGTTTATCCTTCTTTGTGGTTGTCTGACCAATTTGATAGATTTTATGTAAATGTGATGAGTGCATATGCTGGGGTGAATTCCCTTCATATCAATATAATCCCAAGAAAAAGCCTTGGTATGTCTTTTCAGTACTTCAAAGATTTGATCTTCCTCTTCATTCGTTAACCAACTATTGATATTCAAAATCTTTCTAGGTAATACCATGATTGGTTTTATACCTATGTAGTTGGATTCTATTTGCTTAAACTCACTAATCAATGAGTTTAGAGGAAATGGATGAGGAAGTAGCTTATGAAATATGATTACATTAGCAACAAACTCTTTTTCAGGAGGAATCAGTCTTGCTAAAGAATAATAAAATGCATCTAAAAAATTAGCTTACTATTGTTCTGCCAATTTCCACACACTTTCTTGAATCAATCCATGATCATATAGTGAAGAAATAATGGAAGTAGAAGTGGAGGTTTCAAAATATTTTGTTTGAGCCAAGAATTCTAAACTAAGGTAATTCGTAGTTTCTAGACTAGCCTAGTCTGTAGCTTTCGGACTAGTAGAGTCCATAGATTTTGGACTGGTAGAGTTTGTAGATTTTGGGTATATGTCTCCATTCAATTATTCCAAGTGTTTTTTAACTATGATCATAGCTAATGAGAAAATATTATTTAATTTGTTATCTGATTCATCCACCCAAAGTTCTTGTATGCAATTTGTTGATGGTTTTGTAGGAATATATAAAGAGATACATTTAGAATTCATCCCATTAGAAATGGTCATGTCTCTTGACCTACAATCAATCAATGCTACTATAGTAGCCAACCATGGTCTACCTAAGATTATGGGATATCCTAGATTCTTTGTTTTGGGTTACAAGACTATGAAATCTACTGGATACTCCCAAGATTCTATTAGTACTTAAACATTTTCTATAATCCCTTCTAGTTTCATTACAGATTGGACCACCATTTGAAGAATGGTAGTTATGGGTTGCATTCTCATAAGATATAATGCATGAAGAGTATTAGTTGTCATAACATTGATTGTTACTACCAAATCTACCAAGACGTTAAGAATCTCTTTACCTCTGATTGTGATTGTGATCACTAGGCTTCCTGGATCTACATATTTTAGAACTAATAGTTTTCCTGCTAATAAATCAACAACTTTTCTGTCAACATGAATGGTTCCTGGATATTTTGCTTTCCTCTCAAGTGTCTTGATACAAAGGTTTTTGATGATCTTGTTTAATTCAGGTATATCCCTAATAACTTGTAGAAGGGGTACCTCAATATTGATCTTTTACAACTCATGGACCAAGTTTGATTCTGGTTTAATATCAATTTATCTTAATCTTTTTGGAAAAAGAACTACTGGGGAAGTAATTTTTTCTTTATTTGCTTCAAGGCTTATTTTGATTTTGGCCTCTCCAGTGTTTAATTGAGATGATTCTATCTTTTCATTTTCATCAGGTATCTCAAAAATGTGAACTGGAGGTTTTTGTATGGTTTTCCTTGATCTCAAATGTATGTCAAACACTCAATAGCTCCAACATTGATTGTATCTTCTTGTTCATTAACATAAACAGGTGCTGGTTGTTTATTTTTTATATTTGTTATTGGTTGTGTAGGCATTGAGGGTTTATTGATTTGTCCTTGTTGCTAAATAACTAGGGGTGGCATAATAGTATGATGTTGAAGTGGTCTTCTTGGTTGAGTGAATTGTGACTGTGGGTTCCACTACGATTCCATTGTTCATATGGCTGTGGCATCCATGTACGGGGAATCCAAGAACAAACACACTTGTTCTGATCCCACTTGTTAGGATCTTGCTCCTCAGAAAGAGCACAATATGATTACCAAATACAAGCAATTAAACATGTAGAAATATACCAGAAGCACAAGTAACTAGATTTCACCAATAGCACAGAATATGAGAGACAATACACTATCTTGTATTAACATTTGTACAGAAAAGAATACAATAAAGATACACCACTCTCTTCCACCTTATAGTTGCTTCCCACACCTCAAGTGTACAGTAATTCTTCTTCAAAACACTCTCCTATCAAAAATAGTCCCAACACACAACTCACACACAAAATTGGTGTTCACCTCTCCAACCAGTCAGTAATAACCCTGCCAGTACACCAAGCACTCTAAAGTACTTCAAGTAGATCTCCCATGAACCTGAAACCTACAATTCAATAGACCATACTTACACATGTAGATCTCCTATGAGCTTGCAACAACCTGCAACTCAATGATCTTAAAATGGAAGGATCTTCCTTGCCTTCCTTTCTAGCTCATCAATACAATACATGCCAATGGGTCTATAAATATATCCCAAACTTAAACAATAACTTAGACTCTAAGTTTACTATAATTATCCATGCATCTCAAGACTCGAAATAGCCTTTACATGCAAACACTCCATTCACTTAACTAACTGTTCGTGCAACAAACAGTTTTAAAACACACAGGTGACCGACGTCGGTCCCTGTCTAACTAGTGTTGACCGACGTCGACTGACTTCCTACCAATGCCAGTTGCCTTCTGCTTCATCTTGACCAACATCGGTCATGCTACTGATGTTGATTCTTTTGGATCTTCAACAACCTCATTTTCATCTACATAGTTGAAGCTTTTAGCTCCACAACCTAACAATCTCCCACTTGGAGATAAATAGCTGCAACTATACTTGTACCTATACACCATCTAGTTTATTCCCTTGGCTCTGTATTCCTCTTCAAGATCACTCTTGAAGACCAACCACCACAAATCCTATAGTGAAACACATGTCATCCAAATCACCTGCCACATCCACATCTACAAACCCATGTAGAAAATAACTTGACCCTGCATAGCATGTGCACCTGTTGCTGGTCCCTCTAAGAATCCACTGAACTGCCCTCCAATGCTTCTTTCCTAGATTGGCACCTAACTTTCTGACAACTTCCACTACTTGGGAAATCATAGGTCTAGTACATACCATGCACTTAACCTCATTATGTGAATCAAGACACTGTTCTGTGAACTATCCAACCATCAGCGTGCTAACCGGTCTCACACAATCATCTTGAAACAAAGTCAACCTATGACCTTCCATGTCCCTAGAACACACTCATGCCAAAGAATCTTGCTACTCCCAGATTCCTCATGACACACCTCTAAACTAGCTTTACCTTTAGTTTAGCAACACCCTGTATATATAACCCTGCAACAAGCACATCATAGAGTAATAGGATAATGTAGCTAATATTATCCAACCTGGTAAAGAGAAACACAATGATCAAATCTCCATTGCCCTGTAGCTTATAGAAAACCATATACCCTGGCCTCTCGTCTCACGTATCCATTTCCACTCTTCTTCATCTTGAACATCCATTCGTCTCTCAATGCTTATTTCCAGCTGGCAACTCCACTAAAAACTCCTATTTGGTTCTCCTCCAAGGAATCACATCCTTCATCCATGTCAAGCTCCCACTGTTTCCTGGATCTACCTACTCTGCTTCTTCAATAACTTCCTAGTTCTTTACCATAAGTGAGCAACAAGTAGTGTAAAGAAGGGAAATGATGAATTTGAGGCTTACATACCCTTTAAGTCCTCCATATGGGCGCTTGAGACTCCTTGACAATTTGCTGTCCACCCAAAATTCATCTCAGTGACCGATGCCAGTCACATCTTAGTCTGCACCTGACCGATGTCAGTTCCCTACGTCTGCCTCATCACCGATGTTGGTTCTCCATTATTGATGCCAGTGTTTATTTATCCCTGAGTCATCAACATCGGTCTGAACATAGCTGATGTCAGTCCCTATCTGGATGCCGATGCCAGTTTTCTAGCTGACGTCGGTCTCTATGTTTTGCTTGTGAGAACTGACTTCTACCTGTGGGCTCCTTTTAGATCAAACCCTTGTCCAAATATCCCTTTCTCTACTCAAAATTCTTTAGCCCCTTGTGTTGAACTCTATCCATCACCTTCTCCTTAAAAACCAAGGCTTTCTTGCTCTTGTCACTAACATCAGATTCCTCAAGAAACGTTACCTTCTTCTTCTGCATACAAAAACCTCCATCCATGCCTTTCAAATCTGAAAGCATACCCTTTAACTCAAGAACATGCATCTCCTTCTTATTCATGTGACCAAGCCTATTAAGCCATATCTTTGAATCTACAGCTGAAGTAGATAACCCAGAAAGAGAATCAATAATACAAGTAGATAGATAAAGCATACCTACTTTCTTACCTCTTGCTACAAGAAGTGCACCCTTGGTAATCTTCCAAGAGTCCGCTGTGAGAGTTACTATGCAACCCTCATCTCCAAAACTTCTTACAAAAATCAAATTCTGCTCTAGAACTGTGACATGCATGACCTCCCTCAACACCCATGTGTTACTTGTCTGCAATTTCAGCTTCACTTTCCCTTTGCCAACCATCTGACAAGGCTTACCATCCCCTAAACAAATTTCTCCAAAGTCTCCCTGGACATACTCATGAAAAAATTCCCTATTTGGGGATGCATGAAAAGAGGCACCAAAATCTAAAACCCAAGATTCTACTTTATCTAAAGAACATACCAGAGCATCCTGTGCAACATAATCCACAACATCTACTTCTTCTTCATGTCCTTCATGCTGATCTGCTACCAATGAACAATCTTCTTTTCCCTACTCTTTCTTTCCACATTTCTAGCAGGTTATTCTCCCATACCTGGACTTGGACCTCCTGCCATTAAACTTCTCCATTCGTAGCTTACTATCTTCTGCCATTGCTCTACTCCCACTCAAATAGAAACCCCTATGAGTAATCTGTAATCAACACACACTAACCAGATCTAATCCAACCTGTTAGTATCCCAACCAAAAGCTCTGATACTAGTTGTCAGGGAATCCAAGAACAAACACACTTGTTGTGATCCCACTTGTTAGGATCTTGCTCCTCAGAAAGAGCACAATATGATTACCAAATACAAGCAATTAAACATACAAAAATATACCAGAAGCACAAGTAACTAGATTTCACCAATAGCACAGAATATGAGAGACAATACACTATCTTGTATTAACATTTGTATAGAAAAGAATACAATAAAGAGACACCACTCTCTTCCACCTTACAGAGGCTTCCCACACCTCAAGTGTACAGTAATTCTTCTTCAAAACACTCTCCTACTAAAAATGGTCCCAACACACAACTCACACATAGAATTGGTGTTCACTTCTCCAACCAGTCAGTAATAACCCTGCCAGTACACCAAGCACTCTAAAGTACTTCAAGTAGATCTCCCATGAACCTGCAACTTGTAATTCAACAGACCATACTTACACATGTGGATCTCCTATGAGCTTGCAACAACCTGCAACTCAATGATCTTACAATAGAAGGATCTTCCTTGCCTTCCTTTCTAGCTCATCAATACAATACATGCCAATGGGTCTATAAATAGATCCCAGACTTAAACAATAACTTAGACTCTTAGTTTACTATAATTATCCACGTAGCTCAAGACTCGAAATAGCCTTTACATGCAAACACTCTGTTCACTTAACTAACTATTCATGCAACGAACAGTTTTGGAACACACAGGCGACTGATATCGGTCCCTATCTAACTGGTGCTGACTGACGTCAGCTAACTTCCTACCAACACTGGTTGCCTTCTGCTTCATCTTGACCAACTTTGGTCATGCTGCCGATGCCGGTTCTTCTAGATCTTCAACAACCTCCTTTTCGTCTGCATAGTTAAAGCTTTTAGCTCCACAACCTAACAATCCATTGCTACTATGGTACCCATTTTTGTTGTGGCTGTGGCACCATCCATGGGGGTGTTGGCATCCAATCTTGTCCTGCCCATGGATTTTGAATTGATGGAATTTGGGGTTGATTCCAAAATGGTGAAATAACTGAAACATTTCATGGTGCCATCCATAGATTAACTATATTTCTTGCATTAAACTGTCCTTGAGCTTGGTTTTGTGGGGAAAAGTTTTGTCTTTAAATATAATTTACTTGTTCAGTGGATTGGACTTGTGTTTTTATTTGATTCTTTAAAATAGGTAGAAGGGTACAAAGTTTGGTATCATGATCTGTTGCATCATAGATCTCGCATGATAAAACATTGATTCTATCTAGGAGATAGTCTCTAAGGGCATGTTTCTATCTACACTTAGGACAGTAGATTGCTAAGGATTTTATTACATTTGCCTTAGCTTTAAGGACATCTAAAGTACTATTTAGTGTAACTAGGATATATGTCTTTAGATTAGCAAATTATTCCATTAACTTACCCACTTCGTTAGATTTCCCAAATCTTCCTTTCCTAATTTTAGGTTTCATTCGAGAGTAATTGGTACAAAGCTCAAAAATATGATTGAAAGTCAACTTATTTATATCTCTACCTCCCATTATATTTAAAGCGTCTCTAGTATCTTCATCCAACCCTTTCAAGAAAACCAATTTTTGAATAATTGCTTCTTTTATGAGTGAACATGAATCTATCCAAATAATCCTCTAAAGATTCATCTTCATTCTATTGGATTTTGAAGAAATCCTTTTTTCTTTCTCACACTCAATAGTAATCTTGGTATTTGTTCAAGAATTATATTTCCATGTCATCCCATGTTCTAATAGAATCACCACGTAAACCTATGAACCATCTCATAGCTGCATCTTTAAGTGTAGAGGGAATAGTTTTAATTTCTGGCTATCTATTGTGTAATCATAGGTTTGACATAGCACCTTAAACTCAAATAGGAATTGATCAAGATCTTCTATAGATCTTCCCCATAAATTTGGAAGATTAGCTGGTGAAATATTTTTCATGGGGGTTTAATCATTAGGATCTACAATAATAGGAAAAGAGAAAGTCCTTCTTAGTTGTGTAAGTTATTGATTTTGTTGGAGAGCCATTTCTTCTTATGATGATGTTTCAAAGCTGGGATGATCTTCCCACTAAATATTTGTGGTATTAGTTATGGGTTGTTTAAAATTATCAAAATTTTCTTCAGTTATAGATTTTTTAAATTCTTCTTCTAAATCCTTGGCAACTTCTAAATAGTGCTTTCCTGCAAGAGATTGATCTCGAGGAATTTTTCCTATGGGGCTTGCTTGTGGCAATGGCCTATTTTCTATCCAAGTTTCAAAAGATTCTTGCCAATAGGTTTCACTTGTAACTTTTGGTTCACTAATCAGAGATGTTGAAGGAGTGTCAACTTGTGTTCTTGGTGGAAACTTTAGGATGAATTGTCCTTTAGAATCTCTAGGATGGTACATCAATTTATTGAATTTTTATGGGATTTTATGGGTTTTTACAATGTTTTCTATTTTTCACTCTAGACTAATAATTATTACCTTACTAACACCTTATTTCCCTGACTATAGTCCTAAAAATGTTGAGTGTCATTTAACTCCTCATTTAATCAATATTCAATTGATGGCTTATTAACCAAGACTGGTGTCCAAAGCTGCCTACAGTAAGGTGTGGGATGGTAGATTTAGAAGGCTACTTATAGGGATGTTTGATTATCCTATTAAAACTTTGACTAAAGAAAGAAATGTGTCCTAAACTACTTGATTCATTCTTTTGCTGAAAAGGAAGAAATCAAATCAATCTACCCTTTTGCTGAAAGTAAAAATTACACTCCTATCTACGCTTACATGGAAATTAAAATCACACTCTTCACTAACAAAAAGAAATTTGTTTCACACGTTTGTTACAAAGGAAAACACACATTAATTAGAAAGAAATAACTTTGAAATAAGAAAATGCTTTTTAAACTATGAATCTATTTTGATGTTTTTATGAATAAATGTAAATATTAATAAGATTCTAATTAATTATAAAAATGAATTAGTAAAACATAACATAAATACCATACACAGTTCCTAGTTCCAAGGAGAGTGGGCCCTTACTCCTCTCAGACTTAGGAACAAAGATTAATCAATGCTAGAAATTGAAGTATTAATTCATAAAACTGAAATGATTACAATCTATCTAAATCTTATAATATGCTTATACAAATTTTATTTTACTATCTAATCTCTATCATTTGATATCTATCTTTTTATAATATATGAAAATCTTATATTTTATACTAATATAATCAACTCAAAATAGGATGTAAAAGAATAGGATGTAAAGGAATAGGATTCCTTGGTTGATCCATTCATCCATAAATAGGAGATTGGATTTCTAAGAGATCTAATTATTATGATAAAATAGATATCCTATCCTATAATAATCCTAAGATCCAAATATATATAAAACTTTATCAAGAGCAAATCCTACAAAATAGTAGGTGGTTATTTTACTTATTTGATTCCAGCTAGAATGATTCTTTCTTATCCTATATGGCCACCAACTTCCCCATTTATAACTTTGTCCTTACAAAATTCTTGAAATTTACCCTACAGAGTCAAGAGGAATGAACCTACGGAGTCCGTAGAAACAAGCCTATAGAGTCCATAGAAATGAGCCTATAGAGTCCATAGAAACAAGCCTATGAATTCTGTAGAAACAAGCCTATAGAGTCTATAGAAACAAGCCTACAGAGTCTGTAGAAGCAAGCTTGTGGAGTTTGTAGTTCTACTGAATGAAGATCAAAATTGCACGTTCATTATACATGGTCTATCTTTTTCCTGAGCATTCTTCACACCAAAAATTACTAAAACATGTTATGTATTAGACATTAATGACAAAGTAAAGGTTTAGTCTTTGGTTCAATATAAATAAGATAAATATCTATTTTCCATGTAATAGCTATCTAACAATCTAATATTTGCATAAGATAATATCCTTTGAGATATGAATTAAGAGAAATAACATGTCAATAACGAGCCATATTTTGAACTCATCACCCTATTTGGAGTATTGGCCATATAGGTAGTGCTAATTAAAAAAGGGGTATTTGGGAAAACTCAACACGATGTACCCACTAACCCATTTTTTACCACAGTTACGATGAGGATGAAGAACTATGTTTTGCTATTTGATAAGGATTGATAGTCTATGACCCAGATTTGAATCCACTAAAGTGAAGGCAACATAGAACCCAAAAGTATCTAGGTGGTCATATTAAGTTTTAGTAGGTATTTTATACTGAACATCTATGTTTGAGTTAGATATTAACATCAATGCAACCATCTCAATTCTATGTAAGTGTTTGTAACTATATAGGTATAATTTATAGAATCAAATAACTGAGCTAGAGTTTAGATCTAGCTTACTTCCTCCCTGTTCTAGATCCAGATCTATATTAGCATCAAAACCAATTAAGTATCTTATTTTATTTATCATTTCAATATCTAACATAGTAGTAATTTCTATATTTATCATCTCATCATAATAGATTTAGTATATATTTTATCTAAGTTTCATAAATAATTGGCCTGCTTTAGAGAAAGTCTACCATCCTTATGGCATATGCTATTTCTTCCCCCTTTAACTCTATATTCCCTACATTTATATTTTAGAGTTAAAAATTATCCTCACATGTGTGAGAAGGTGAGGTGTAACTTGGAGAATGATCTTATACCACATTAATTCTATAGGTGCAACTGAGGGAATGATTAGATCTTTAATTTGGGCAAGCTTTTGCAATGCAATTTTTTTGGGTCTAACACCATAAGCAGTATGAGGCCAAAAAACATAACTTATGATTTGGGAGGAATTAATTTTTCAAGTTTGGATTTTTTTTTACCTTGTAAAAATTAATAAACATTGGATTCATCTCTATGAGATGATTGCAATGGTATATTATAAAAGCATACTCTTTTGGGCTGAAAATTTTCACCCTTATGCACATTAACAATCATTAGATTCATCTTGATGAGGTTATCAAAATAGTATCATCTGACGATACATGTTTTTGGGTCATGACCCTCCCAGGGTTTTTACTTGGGAGGGCCAAACACTTGTGGTTGGAGGAAAGGGAAAGAAATGCCTAAAACTCATCACAAAGATGACATGTAGTCAAAAAATTATGATCTAAGTATTTTATAGATAATTCAACAACTTAAGTCAAAGTTGTAGGGCATGGTATAAAATGATGATCTTGATGTAGTTAAAGGGTACCTCACAGGGATGAGAGGGGATCTAAATAGCTTCGAAGATTAATTACAACAAATCACTAGGTAATTGGCCAACTTTTCAATTCAAAATTGTAAAATAACCCTCTACCACTTTAGTTTGGTTTTTATCCTCCAAAAAATCACAATTCCAACCATGGTATGAAGTTTTAATTGACAAAAATGGACCTATGTAAGTTTTATGGTAATTCTCCACTCACATGGATTAATCAAATTGAAAATTTATTTGATCTACGTCAAATTCCTTATTCATAAAAGGTGGTTATGGCCTCTCTATTTTTGGAACCTGAACAATTTATTTGGTATTACTAGTTGTGTGCTTAAAAGAAAAAGAAGGGTTTATTATTTTCATGATCTATATTTTATGAAGGTATATAAATCCACTATCACAATAATGTCTCAAAATACTACTTCATCCAAATATCCAAGTTACACCAAACTAGGATGGTAAAGGATTACATTCATCAATTTCATAATATCTCCTTTTTTGTGGCAAACATCACCGAGGAAAATCTTATTGACTTATTTTTGGGTGGCCTTAAAGATAGCATATAATTTGAGGTTTGCATGTTTCATCCTAGTAATGTATCAGAAGCCATACCAAGGGCACATATAAATAAGAAAAAATAATTGATAAAATGAAGACCTTTCACTAATGTGAGTGAACACACCTTCCCAACACCATCATTTCTATAGCTTACCAGATTGACATCTCATTAGAATGAAGAAAAATGTGTAAAAGGTTTGTTTTTTGGATAAGATAGAAAATGGAGCAAAGGATATCAATGTGATGAAAATATGTTTTTTTACATTTAAGGCACCATTAAGGAGGAAGAATATGATGAGGATTTAGGGGTAGGGTTGGAAGAACCTAAGGATGAATCTAAATATTCTCAACCTACTATTTCATATCATGCACTTTTAGGCATCATTACTCCTAAAAATTTCAAGGTGGTGGGTTTTCTAAAGAAACAAATACTGACTATGTTAATTGACTCTAGCAGTACACATAAATTCATTAATAGTAAGTTGGCTACTCATTTGAACTATTTTATGTACCTAGATCTAGAATTTCATGTCATGATTGTAGATGGTTGTACAATCAGTTGTTCTAGAAAATTCCATAACATTAATCTTGCTATGGGAGACTACTTTCAATATTACTCTATATTTTCTATTCCCATAAGAGGAGCTAACATTATTTTGGAATGTAGTTGCTCACCACATTGGGCACTATTGAGATGAATTTATAAGAACTATTCATGAGGTTCCATTCAAAAGAAAGGACCTTTGAACTGCATGGATTATGAGATAAATATTTACAACTAGTTAGTTCCCATCAAATGATGAAGATTTTATAAAATGGTGAAAAAAGATTTGTGGTATAATTATTTTACATAGAGGTTCAACCAACTAATAAGTCTACACATCCTAATTTACAAAGAGTGCTGGATGACCATTATGTTTTTTTGGTGACATGCTAAAAGGAATTTCTCCAAGTCGTGTACATGATCATGCCATCGAGCTCATTCTGAGAAGTACACCACCCAACATCAGACCCTATAGGTATCCCTATGTATAGAAAAGTGAAAGTGAAAATATGGTATAGGAGATGTTGTAGGCAAGAATCATTTGGCATAGTCAAAGTTAATATTCTTTCCTAGTGGTCATGGTTTAGAAGAAGGATGATAGTTAGAGGATGTTCCTAAACTATAGAGAGCTCAACAAGTACACCATCGAAGATAAGTTTCATATTCTAGTAATTTATGATTTTATAGATGAATTGCATGGTGTTGTTTATTTTACCAAGTTATGCCTTCACTCTGAGTATCATTAGATTCACATCCATAATGTGGACATACCTAAAACAAATTTTAGAACTCATGAAGGCCATTATGAATTTATGGTCATGTCTTTTGGTCTCATAAATGTACCATCTACATTTTAGATTTTGATGAATACTATTTTAGGCCATTTTGAGAAAGTTTGTATTAGTTTTTTTTGATTATATCCTCATATACAAAAAAAATTAGGAAGACCATTTGAAGCATGTGAAATACATACTTTCAATTTTGGAATAACATCAACTTTATGCCAAACCTTCCAAATGTCCTTTTGGTGTCCAAGAGAGGAGTAATGGGTCATATTGTTTCACAGGAAGAAGTGAAAGTTGATCCTAAAAAATAGAAGCAATGATGGAGTAGTAGGTTCTCAAGACCCTAAAAAACCTTCAAAGATTTCTAAGGCTAACTGGTCACTATCATAAGTTTGTCAAAGAATTATGGTAACATTGTATCCCCACTCACCTCTTTATTAAATAAACAATCATTCAAGTGGACCAATTAAAATACCAAGACATTTGAAAATTTTAAAATGGCTGTGTGCAGAATTCCAATTTTGGCTACTCCTAACTTTTTAAAAACTTTTGTTGTGGAGTGTGATGCATCGGGATATGGCATGGGGGATCTACTCATGCAAGAAGGTAGACCACTAGCATTTTAAATCCACCAACTAAAGGGAAAAATAGAATCAAGAAAATCTATGAGAAAGATATGATGGTTATTATGTATGTAGTGAAACAATGGATACCTTATTTGATGGGTCATCACTTTCAAGTAAAGATTGATCATGATAGCCTCAAATATTTTTTAGAGCAGTGATTGTCATCTAAATAACAATAGAAATAAGTGATTAAAATGTTAGGATATAATTTTGAAATATTTTATAATAAATTAACATATAATTTGGTGATAGATGCCCTCTTCTAATGGGATGAATTAGTTGAGGCATTGTTATGTGCCATGACCATGTGGCAGGTAGATTGGCTAGAGGAAGCAAGTTTTGAATGGGAGAATGACAATGCTACCAAGGATTTGATTAAAAATATTCAACAAGGTTTCAAAAAATATGAAAAATTTACATGGAATGGGAACACATTATGGTATAAAGATAGATTATACCTCTGTAAGCATTCTTTCCTCAAACATAATTTTTTTTAAAGAAATTCATTCCTCTCCACTTGGAGGTCATTCTAGATTTTTGAAAACACACCATAAAATCAAGTAGTATTTATTTTGGGAAGGAATAAAGGGGGATGTATATAAATATGTGGTTGAATCATAGTATGTCAATGAAATAAAGGTGAAACCATTAAGACCCTAGGTCTTTTACAACCTTTATCCATCCCTAGCCAACATTGGGAGGAGGTTTCCATGGAATTTATTACAAGGTTACCATAGTCTAAGGGTAAAATTTTTATCATGGTAGTTTTGGATTGACTCACCAAGTATGATAATTTTTCTCCTTATCACAACCATTTGTTGTCAATACACTAACTTCTGCTTTTCTTAATATAGTTCAGAACTTGCATGGTACTCCAAACATCATTGTAAGTGACTGAGATCTCATATTTAGTACTAACTTTTGAACTAAATTATTTGCATGTTTGGGCACTAATTTGGATCATAGCTTGTGATATCATCCTCAATTTTAGGGAAAAATAGAGGTAGTCAACAAATGTTTATAAGGGTACCTTCATTGTTTTATTTTTGACAAATAGAATAAATGAGTTTATTGGCTACCACTTGGTGAATGGTGGTATACCACTTCTTTTCACACTTCTTATAAGATGTATCCCTTTGTGGCATTAAATGTGTATCACCCCCTATACATCACTTCATATTTGATAGTGCATCCTAAGGTTTGAGTTGTTGAATAACACATTCACCATCAATAGGAGGTGTTAATCAATTTGCAAGAGAATTTAGTAATGGCACAAAATAGAATGACATTCTGAAGATGCCACATGGGAGGATGAAGCATTCATGTAACAACATCTTGGTTTGATTCAAAATTAAGGTAAAAATTATTTTTAAGGGGATAGATATGCTACACCCTTAACCTATAGTTAATTTAGGGATATGTGTGGATGACTTGTGGCTTACAGACCTTCATATTATTTTGTTTCATTTCTCTATGTTCTTAGTATGGTTGGCCTATGGAATAACCTTGGATAAGTAGAGTATATAGGAGGAAGTGGTTAGTATTTTAGGATATGTTGTGAATTATGTTCTTATTACATTATTTTGGAGGTTTACCCCTCAAAGTGGCTCGGGCATAATGTTCAAGTATTCTTCTCTTTCACCAATTATTGTTGTGAATTTATTTATTCTTCAATATGTAATTCTATTTTTATGAGTCATCTAAGTAATTTAATTATAGTCTACCATCTTTGTCCTGTAGGCTATCTCTTCCCCCTTTAACTCTAGATTCCTTAATATGTGTGTGTGTGTGTGTGTGTGTGTGTGTGTGTGTGTGTGTGTGTGTGTGTGTGTGTGTCTATACATATATATGTATGTATGTATGTATGTATATGTATATATATGTATAGACACACACACACACCATGTATATGTATATATATATATATATATATATGTATATATGTATGTATATACATACACACACACACACACACACACACACACATGTATACACAGACACACACACACACACACATATATACATATACATATACATATACATATATGTATATATATATATATATATGTATGTATATATACATACATACATACATATATATATATACATACATACATACATACATATATATATATATACATATATATATATATACATATACATATATATATATATATACATATACATATATATATATACATATACATATATATATACATATATACATATATATATATATATATACACACATATATATATATATATATATATATATATATATATATATATATACAAACACACACATATACATATACATATACATATATATTAGGGTTAAACATTAACCTCACATATGTGAGAAGGTGAGGTATAATATAGGGAATAATCATATCCCACATTTCACTTAACCTAAAAAAATATCTCATCACTTCTTATTTTTCCTATATAAGGACTCTTTGTGTCCTTGTGAAAAGTTATATTGGAGATAGAATCATCTCCAAAGTTGGTGAATATGTCATCTTAGAGAATCCTATTATGATACAACCATTTTTAGTTGAACACACATGTAAATTATATATTCTGTTAGTGTAATATAATGTATGTTCTAATGAATCTATTTATATGATCTAAGAATTATTATATGGATGGATGTTCATTGTAGAGTTTTCCTAAGCTCTCATCTATTTCATTATATGATATGAGATCCATATCCAAAATCTCCATACTTAAATTGTCTCAAATCCAAAAAAATTTATAGTGTTATTTGCATCATTAGTTGCAAATTTGAATGGAGAACTTTTATGAAGATTGTTTTCTCAATTTTTGAATGTTTTGTGTGGATGTAAAAGTCCTTATGGTGTAAATTTGGTTGTGTATCTAATAACTTCATCAATCCAAACATTCCCATGCTACTTCCCAATCTCATAATTAGTTTTTTTCATCTAGTCCATGTTGTGGGCTTTTAGAACTACTTAATGGGTATTTTTTGTTTGTATCAAAACTATTATTTTAGAGTCATTTTTTTGGTTTTTTATTCTTTTGGAAAAATATGGAAACTTTGGGTTTGATCCAATATTACTTTTGAATTTTACTCATCAAAATATAAATTAAAAAAAATTTGGAGCTTTTGGTGATTTTTTGTTAATTTTTGAAAGTTTAGATTTGTAGGATAAACAAGGAGCAACATACAAGACAATAGATTTTTCAGATTTTTTTGTAAAAACATGGATCAAGGTTCATACCATTAGATTCCTCTCACTTTTTTGTGTATAAACCTAGTTTGAAAAAATGGAGTATTGAGGGTCTTGTAGCATGCATTTGTAGTTGTTTTATTTGATGGATTACTAAAGAGCCCACACTAATAATCTAGATATTAATTGCCATATAGACGTCAACATGTGTCCACTTCTATTAACCACTAGTGGCTAACTACTAGTATTTTATTTTAGTGACTACCTAGGTCTACCATATAACCACTCATTAAGTAGATTTAGTATTCAAGGGCTAATCCTACAACATTGGTATTAGTTTTTTAAGTCATGTAGTGGCTCACAAATTTTGATCTGTAAATATTAGAGAGGTGATCTTTTTCACCTTGGATATTTTTTTGAGATTTACATAGTGGTAGGGTTATTTTTATAATTTGATAACCCAAATTTCTATAATTTGTAGTTTTTTCTCATTTGTTCACCAGATCATGTATTATGGACCTTTTAATGGCCATAATGTTTGACTGGTATCTTGATTTTGTATTTTTTCAAAGTGTGTATTTTTTCATACTTTTCACATGTGTAAAATATAAATAGTTTAATGTTTCCTCATATTTAAAGTTTTTCCATCATAATGGCCTATTTTTTAAACTATGAATCATACTACTTAGCATTGAGAATAGGTGCCACCTCACTTTCAAAGGGGACCACTCTACTTTATTATATAGTTTATGGGTGGGGTTTTCAGATGTATTTTATAGTCACACTTATTTATAAAGTTATGTGAAGGTTTTTATGGCATTGTCTACCTTTATACGTACATGTTTTTAATCGCACTCCCTTTTCACATTTAAGTTGCTAAGTTTATCATGTGGAATTTTTGGGCAAATCTTACTTGGGGATTTGTTGTGATTTTTTGCACACCTACTACATTGACACTTTTGAGGATATCTTTATAGAAGCTTTGTCTTCAATCCTTAGTGTAGACACCTAAATTATGTCATTTTTAGTGTCATAATTAACTTTGATTAATATTGACACACTAATTCAAACACCACCCTAAATGCAAATTATATCTAAAGGTCCACTAAAATAATTTACCTCTCTTTTTCAAATAATTAATTAATACATATTAATTGATTATCCATACACACATATTATAAAAAACTAATTATAAATATAAAAATTCTATGTCACCAAACATCTTCGATGTTTCTCTCAACTAAATATTGTGTCATCCAACCACTTCCTTAACTTTTTGAACCAATTTTTGAGTTATCATTGAAAATTTCAATTGGCTAGTCATCCAACTACCTTGACTCATTCATGAGACATTTTCAACTTCCAACTAAGTTTTCATTTTTATCTCAAACACATGAGGAATTGGTCACTTACACATGGATGAAGGATTAAACTAAATCGTAAAAAATCAACATCATTCAATAAATCCAAATTTATCTCAACCATCCATCTTTTCACCTAGAAGCCTATAAATTGAAATGTTTCCATCCATTGTCAGCATCCACCATCAAGTTATCAAAGTGCTATCAAAATCAACTCATGCATCCATAAGAAAAATCAAGTAATTTCATCCATATGATGCTAAAATTCCCTTTGCTTGGAGAAGTGAATTGAGCATCCACATACCAAGAACCAAGAAAAAATCAAAGTTCAATAATGGAGGAGGTGATTTACTTTTCTAGTATGGTGAACTTTTAAGTATTATTTACTTTGTCTCCTTTATTTGAATAGCTCAATCAGAGATTTAATTTTAGATTTAGAACATGATTTTTCATTCATTTTTTCCCCTAGTTTACTTGATTCAAAAATATAGCTGTCACATTCTAGCATGCCAAGTGGGATATTTCCCAAAAATTATTCATCATAATTGCATTCATTTAAATTTTTTAGTTATTTTCAAATTTTATTAAGGGGCATTGTTGTTTAATCTTGGTTTGAAATATGTTTTTACTATTTTATAAGTTGATTTTAGATTTTTATATTTTTTTAATGCTCAAATTTCACCCAAATAAAATCTATAAAAATAATACTATTTTTTTTCTTTCCTCTTATACAATACTAACTCCACACAAGTAAACACTTCAAATATTAGCATAACCATACTAATGCACACATTCAATACATGTATATTATAATCCCATGGCCACAAGCAAAGGCAACCTTAAAGATATACAAACACTCTCAAGGAATGTTATATGAAACATAGATGCTCACCTTCTATTTTGGATAACAAAATACATAATTTTTTTTGACTAGCTAGATGTGACTAAGTTGTGTTGACTACACTAGAATCAGTGTGAAAAAATACTCTCAAATTAGATACCCAAAAATATCAAGTATAGATTAGACTAATGAAATCAAAACTAAAGCTCATCCCAAATGGTATGGAACATAATCCATTAATAGGTTGTTGACACCTTATTTTTACAACTACAATTATGAGCTTATTAAAGCTACGTAAGCAACCAAAATCCTAATTCACCCACCATGAGTATGATAGTCAAATCAAATTATTTATGTCAAGGTCGAACTTAACCAAACATAGTGCATCATGGTTAGACTAGTTCACCTCATAACTAAGTCACATTTTCATTAAACCATCTATCAAATGGAGATGGATAAAGTATCCCCACGAGGTGAAAAGCAATTTTAAAATTTATTATGTATTTTATTAGATACAAGCTAACATTAGGAACCTAAAAAAATAATCTCCAATAATTTAAATTCTAAAATAACTTAGCATTCCAAATGGGTTTTAACGCAGAAAATTATTTTGCTAAGCAATTTCCTGAATAAGTAAGGTTCATAATTGAATTACTAAAAATGGTAAAAACATCAAAATATATTAAAATAGAGTTATTGTATAAATTTAAGGGTAAAATTAATCATTTTCAACATCTAGTTTTACCTAAACACTTATTTAATTAATTTTGGTAAAATAATTTTGAAACAACTTTGCAAGCTGAAAAAGAAAATCAGGCACATAATATTTGCCAAAAGCCTCCAAAAATAGATCCTCCAAAAATAATTAAGATGGGGTAGGAAGGTAGTGGTTGTAGATCCTGATTCTCAAATAATAAGTCTAGATCTTACAAGTTTCTATTTTAAAAATCTACAAATCAAATATTAATTTTAAGCCCATTTCTAAACTGATTTGGTTTGATTTCTAAATAGAAAACTCATAATGTAAATTGTTACTAAATCTTATAAAAGTACATGACATCATCCAATCATCAAAAAAATGATCCTAAAGGACAATATATCTATCCATGTGATTTACAAATTATAAATTAAGTCTCAAAGTTAGTTGCATTCTACTAACAAGATTCCATAAATGACCCACCATGATTACCCTACCCAATTGGGTTTTTACAATCCTTAAGCTATGAGAAACAAATTATTTATGATAAGATACTTAGTGATAATTTGGGTCAAGATATATTCTTTCAACTTGACATTAATATAATTTAATTATTCACTATAGGGGTCTAGAACTCATATGTAACTAACCACCCAAATGACATGATCTCAAAATTGCTGTCAAGGCTAAATTGTAGTCAATCCTAAATTTTGAATACACTTAAACTAAGGAAAAAATTCAAATAAAATGATGATATAATCATGTTGGGCCCCCTTTTGAGAAAGGATGTAGACCATTCCAACTAGATTAATATTGATGTGAGGTGACCCTTAGAGTGGTTTCTCCCCTTTTTGTATATTTTGGTGCCAACGGGAGAAGTCCCCATGGATCCCATACCAACTGGTGGATAGTTGAATAACAATTAATTACATAAAGACAACCCTACCAAGACTTATACATGGTATCTCAAGAAGTATAACTATCGAAGGAGTGGAGCAGGTGAGATAGTGACCCCAAGTGATAGCTTGGCATATGACATGCATTTGTTTGACTTGGGTAGTGTAGTAGAGCCAACAGACTCTCACTAGTTCATCACTTGGAATGCATCCATCTGACCTGGTAGAAGACTCCATTTCAATTATAAAAATATACTCACTTTTAAAGATAAGGGGAGAGGTTATTAAGTGTAGCAAAGCTCTAGCAAAATAAAGAGTGAACTAGTATTATTTCTGATTACGTATAAGGTAGTTTAGAGATTTGAATGTATAGCCCATGATCACATGTGAGCCACTGGGCATGAATAGATTTAGGAAGAGCCTATGCTCTATTATTGTACTAAAATTTGTTGATGAACCATAAGTTAATGAATAATACTATTAAATTAATGAATTAGTAATCCTTGTTTTATAACGTACATGATGTTATACTTATGAGCCATTTACATTTAAGCTTTGTTTTAGTTCCTACACACACACACACACACACACACACACACACACACACACACACACACACACACACACACACACACACACACACACACACACACACACAAGGATATGGAGGTTCAACCTTGGTGGTTAATAGCATCCTTATGCCATGTAGTGACATTGCCTCACCTATAAAGTGACTAAGGGTTGGAACTAGAATGTACCAAGGTTACAAGACCTACGCCTAGAGCACTACCTTGAGAATGAGTCCTTAAACCTTGGCCATCCTTATGATTTGCATAAGTAGTCAAATGACCTTTAACCTACTACTCAATAGCTTGTACCTGTAAGAGCTTAGTCTATCCAAAGAGGGACTTAAAACTTAGGACCTATGATCATGTGCAGGATTGCACCTAGTGACCTTCCTTTGAAGGACATATCATTGGATGTCCACCTAAACCCCTCTAACTAATGAATAAGTCTCTGTGAACCCCAAGTTATGTCATGATGCAACTAGCCTAATGTGGGCCTCATCCCTTCACTATTTTGCTTTGGGTGAGAACACAAGGCTTGTGTCTTATGTGAAAATGATGCTAGTGACATAGCATGATTAAATGTTGTGTGCTTGAATTTACTATCTTTGTGCCTAGATATACCAAGTATAGAACTAACTAGGTTTGATAGCTAAGCACATGACCAAGCATAAAATCCAACCTAGTGAACTTTCATACAACATTTTGGTTCCATTTCCAAGACCCATATTAAATTTCATTACTACAATGGTGTAATAGAGTGATGCTTCCAACTTTTGATCAATAACATCGAGTGTTGGTTAGATCAAGTGGAAGATAGTTTCATGCAAAGGTATCCTACATGAAAAGGATAGAATATATGGAAATGGGTGTAAGACAACTTATATAATGATATATATGAGGTGTTCTTTTATGAACTACCTGAGTATGTATACCGATGGTTGATTCCCTACACTAATACTAGAAGGCATAGCTACAACCAGTGTCTTGAGTGGACCATAGAGTACATAGAGAGGCTAGAGAGCCTAGATGAAGTTTGGACATGCACTGTGGACAAGTGGTGAAATGAAATGTTGAACAAATACGTGTTGGAGTTCACAATATCAGCCTTCTCATACCTAGAAGAAGCAGCGTATGAGTTTTTTCACAAACCAAGGGGAACATTTGTAAGAGGGTTAGATATTAAATTAAATAAGCTTCTAGTGGATTATGATATAGAAACCATAAGAATGTAAGACTTAAGTTTTTGCACGTATGAGCAAGCACAAAAGGTGAGAAGGGAAAGTGTAGGTAAGGTGTGATGGAAGAAGAATAACAACTTGACACTTGAGAACTCCAAAGGTTGAACTATAATAAGTGAAGTCAAAGGATGATAGATGATATAGAACTTGGAAGTGCTGAGAGGACCCATAGTAAGAAAAAAGGGCATGTGGAATGATCCCTTGAATTATAGCAATGCAAAAAGAGAGAGGAAGAAGAAAGATATTAGACTCAATAGTTGGGTGTAGGATGTAGTCGATTCTTACAAGATGTAGCACTTGAGAACATGCAAGAAGCATCTACCCCCTTTGAACTTGAAGCATAAGCTTATGTGTTAAATTTTTTATTAGAAGATAGAAGAATGATAACTAAACTTGTTATCACCATAGACATTGATAGGGTCCAAAATTTGGATCAAAAATTTATGATTGATCAAGTAATTCCTTATAAGGAATTGAGTATCAGTATAGTGAACCTAGAAAGAACCAACCTAGGAGCCTTAAACATAGATGAAAACATTCCCATGTAGAGAATGTTAGATGTGTTGACTAGGCAACAACCCATAGGAAGTAGTATGGTACCACAAGTGAGTAATACTACACTGACAAGTTTGATAGTGCAGTTGATGATGTCAAGATTGATACTCCTACCTATAAGTGGAGGAATGAGAGGGCCACCCAAAACATAGAAACATGAGGGAAAGCACCTTAGAACTTGATGTCACCCCCTCAATAGGTCTACTATGAGATGGTGATGTACTTACTTGAGTATCACAAAGTTGAAAATGTCGTAGAACATGTGCTGAAGTGTGAGTTATAATGGTATGTTTAAGGCATCACTTAGTACAAGTATAAGGAAATATAGTTCATGACCACCATACTAGATCACACCCATACCTGGTATTGAAAATTTAATTTGAACTAGGCTATGGTTGACTATAATGTGATGAAGGAAACCTTATTGAAATAGTTTGATATCCCTGAGTTTGAGTAGTAGAGCATCATGATGCTAAAAGTAATCAACCAAAGGTTATCTAAAATCATGTGCCTATATGATGCATGATTTAAAACTTTTCTCTCTAATATTCCATATGACATTTACCCCTCCCAACATGTGTAATGATTTATTAGAGGCTTATTGGTACCATTCAAAAGAGTTCTATGAAGACCTTCATATACCCCCATGAAGTGCTTGAAGCTATGCTTTGAGTTGAGGTAGAAAGCAGTGTCGATACTAGGATCAACCCATCATGGAGGTGCATATTGTGTCAATGGCCTCCCAACTACAAAAGTTGATTGCTAGTTCACTGCATGTCACTCATTATGGAATATGGTGCACTGACTATAAGATAGTGGGGCATAACAAGAACACCTACTCATGAATAAATCTACCTAACCTAGTTCTTAATTACGAGGTTTGTCATGGGCTATATGACTCTCAAAACTATCCTTTATTATAGCATGCTAATTAAGTGAACATGATAATCTAATAAAAATGTGTGATGCATATATGTACTCAACATCAAACTATAAAGTCATCGATGAGATGAACTAGAACATGGAAAAATGTATGAGATAAGCAATAACATCAGGTGGTGGTTAGGTAGGTCAAGGCAATGAAAATTATGGCTAGAACAATTAGGGATATGGCAACCAACAAGGCATGTGTGGATGAGGAGGAGGATATGGTGGAGGAATATTCCCACCATGATCATGCTACAAGTTTGAGTTGATTGAAAATTATCAGCATGACTTCCCCATTCACCCAATGTGTGGGTATTATCAAGGACCAAATGCAATCTAGGAATGCCCTAAGTTGTATAAAAAACTAACTCAAGGTTGAATTAGTGTAGATAGAGGTGTGGTAATGGTAATATGGGAGTCAAAAGAGGAAAGGTGGGTTCCCAATCCATAATAGACTCGTAAAGAGTTGCATAAGGTGTAAACCATGACTCAAAGTGATTTTACCACTCAACCACCTATTGTGTTAAACCAATATATTCACATGGAGTATGGAGAATCAAGCTGCATTAAGTGCATAATGTAGTTGGAGCTAAAATTTGTGCCATACCCTGACCCTACACAATATAAGGACATCCTATATCAATCCATAAGTGTGATATAAAACTTGTAGGGAAAAATTTATTTGGCCAAAAATTTATAGGTGCAGGCCATTACTTTGCATAGAAATAAAGATCACCAAGAGGCTAAACTGTAAGAATTAACTTAGATCTTGTGCTTGCTACAAAATGAAGGAATGTTACCCTTACTAAAATATTTGTTGATAAATCATGCATGGAAGAAACTAGAAGTAGAAGCTATGCCTCAGATGATTGAGGTGGTTGCACTACATATAGAGTAGGCATGAGAAGTAAGGCATAATTAGAATGTTGCATATGAACAAGAGTTATTGATAGATGCCACCATTAATGGGTGGTTAGTTTGTGAAGTACTAGTTGATATGAGTGTTGAAGTCAATATTTTGAATAAAAATTCTTGGGAAAAGATGGGGTGACCAACCTTGAGGCCTTCACCTCACATATTGTTTATGGCTAATAAAACCTAAGCATAGCCTATTAGGATCTTGAAGGGTACCATTGTAGATATCATGGGCATTGAGTTCCAAGTTGACTTTGAGGTCATCAAGTTGGTAGGATAGGATAAATATCCAATGCTCTTGGGAAGGCCATGGTGTTATGCTAATAATGTAGACATGCACTTTAAAAAGTGCTATATAAGTTTTGAGAAGAACAAGGAAAGACTGGTGATCCCTCTTTTAAGTGACCAAGGGCCACCATATGTATAAAGTGTTGATCGCAAGGATGAGATCAACCAAATCTATAGAATCATGGTGTAGGGTACCGAGAAGCTCAACCCTAATGACCAAGGCATGCTTAATTGGGAGGATGGACAATCAACTTCTGATACAATTGATGTAGCCTGTGAGTGATGGGTTGAAGAGGCCTATGAGGTCACTAGCCAAAGGTACCACCTTGTGTGCATAGTAGGGCCAAGACCATCCATGATAGGGTTAGTTAGGATTGAGTGCCTCAAGAAGAAATGGGTCCCCTATGCCTAAAAAATGGAGAAGAGAGTGTTTTGAATAAGTAAAGGGAAGCTTGTAGTGCTTCCAAATTATGAAGGGAGACAACACATAAAAAAGTTTCCATGACATTGAAGCTTGCATCCCAAAAGAGATAGATCAAATGGGCACACTAGTGCATACCTCAAAGAGCACTGCTACTAATTTGTGGGAAGTGCAAAGACCTTTCTTGCCAACTTGGTAGGATGTAAAGGTAGTGATTTGTTTCAGATTTGGTAAAAGTAATGAGGACCTAGACATACTCATGGTTCTGATTCCAACCCAATCACGCATGTGTAACTATGCAAAGAAACCTAGACTTTCTATAGTGATAATGTTCTAAGAGGCCTATGGGTGCACACTTTTTATAGGACCTTGAAAACTTGGGTGTGAGCATGGTACATTATAAATAAGATGCACCATGAGACAAAAAAATTGGGTGATGTTTAAGGAGAGGTTTATGCATACCTTCTCCTTTTCTTCATAGAATTTAGTGCTATTAGAGCCATTACAAATCATCCATAGGGTAGTGTTTGAGGACATTGCTATATTAGAAGAGCACCTAAAGGAGATGTTTATGGAAACAAGAGTAGTACCCCCAACATTATTTGAATAGATGACACTCAATAGTGACTCCAACAAAGAAGATGATGAGACCTAGAAAGAATGTAATTGGAAGGCTCTAATAGGTAGGTAAAATATTGTGTGCCTCGTGGATGATAACACCCTAGACAATGAAGATCCAATGCATCTTTGAATTGAAACAATAGAGGGTACAAGGCAAGTTGAGGAATCTAATTAGGAGAGAAATGAACCCTACTACCTGTTGGGTGAATATTTTGTCGGCCAGCTAACTGGTGACCAAAATAGTTCCTATCACCACAGCATAGGGATATTGGTCATCCAATGTTACAGGTTTACCACATCCAAAGGGGATAAATCTCTCCTCTCATCAAGGGGATGTTACCTATTAAATATGCGGAGGCTATATACTATATATATAAGCAAAAATTAAGACATAGGGGCAGAATACATCATCCATCTCTCTTATTTTAGAGATGATGCTCATAGACATAGGAGAAATCCTAGGTGATTGGTGATGGTAATTCTCTTGTTTCAGAAGTAACATTTAGCCAAGAGATAGATCCCTTCTTGGATAGTAGAAATCTTGGTGAAGTGACAGAAGGCACTTCTCTTCTCTCAGAAGTGCTTATTCTTGCAGGCAACATGAATCTTTCTGGTAACAAGTGACAAAAGGGTGTAGAGTAACCAGCAACCTGAAATGTAGCGTAAAGTCTCTACCTCAACTGCCCAAGAGTGAAATACAAAGAACAATGGGGGCACAAAGTCATCCCAAGGTCCTTTACATAGAAATAGAAAATAAACACACACTGAAGACAATTATGATATCACAAAGTCTGAAAGTAGTTGGCTTCAAGACACCTTCCTTATCACCTCCACTAGTCCTACTTGTTAAATCAAATTAATAAGAATGCTTTTAGAAGATAGACATAAGAAAAATCTCCTAAAGTAGCACAAGATATAATAGCACAAAGTCTACAAGTAACTTTCTTTCTCATTCAATCAAAGAAATATGAATTACAATCTGAGCTTAAAGTCTTAGTAATGCCTTTCAATTCAGGCATAGTTTTGCTTCTGGTAAGGGGAAGATCCCCTTTAAAAATGAGAGAAAATACAAACTTATAGCAACTACCCAAGGATTGGAACCTTTTTCCATGGGATGACCCATGCTGCAGTCAGTGTCTTCAATGTGTCTCCAATTTTGTCTGGAGAGACCATGCTGAGAACAGTGCGCTGCCATAACTATGGCATGTCCCTTCATCTGATATGTCTCCTCCTTAATATGGACCATCTTTTCCTTTGCATATTTGTCTTTACTTCATGGAAGAAAATAGGCCACGTCCTTGGTTTGATGCACTCATAAGTCTACTCGATCCACTATTTCACCTACTGGAAATAACTCTTTAGAAGATATTTCTGATCCTTTGGTCTTGCTCCTCTCTTCACTACTTAAGCACTTCTTTGCTCTTTATAGCATTTCTCACCTAAGTATTTGGGGGGTCCTTTCTATGTCTTTGAAAAGTGGCAAGTTTTATTGTTATGAAACTCATTAGAAACTTATGGAAAATGGGGTCCATGACACATTTTGCTCGAGCAACTCCAAAAGGGGAACACAGATGCAAACACTTGCCACATTTTGCTGAGTCATAACAAGACACATGACGTATTCCACTTAACTTATAGAAGCTTTAGAAACCTTTGGGGGTCTTGCAAAAGATGACATGTGGTAGCTTCCATTCTACTTTGTCTTTTTCCATCAGGCATTTTTTTGCAGGCTTTTCTCCTCAGTCGAGCTTTTCCTTTAGACAAAAGTCTGAAGGAATTCCTTCAGGCTCTACCTTAGTAATTTTCCCATAGAAAATACCTCTAAAAGAATTCTAATGGCTCTTTATCTTAATAAATTCCTTCAGACAAGAAGTCATTTTCTCTTGCTCTGTCTATGTTGGCCTTTGAACAAACTCGAAGGAATTTTATCTTTTTAGTCAGTCGCTTGGTTCTTCCTTTGAGTTTTACACTTTATTTGAATTTCAATAGATATTCCCTTTAAATTTGACATCTTCGAGCTATCAATAGTTGCTAGCCACTTGAACCATGTTGAACCTTAAACCTTTGAACCCACTAAAAGTACATTGGTTCATCGGTTCATCGGTTCATTTTGTCTCTTTTGTTCCATCACTTCTTGGTTCAATCACTTTCACGCTCCTTGGTTGAACCATTTGTTAAACCACCTATTTGCTACTTCTCTCTTTGATAGAGGCTGCCTTTGAACCTTTGAACACATGAACCATTGAACTTTGAACTCTTTCAGTTCAAGGTTCAATTAGTTCATTGGTTCATCCTTTTAATTTCACTAAGTCTCTTTGATACCTTTGAACCAAGCATGTTGAACGAATTGGTCGTTGAACCCATTGAACTGATGAACCAAAATGGTTCAAGGTTCAATGGTTTAATATTTTGTTTTGATGCTTACTGACAGACCCTTTGATAAACAGGTTGAACCTGCTAATCCTTTTACCAAAAAGTTGAGAAAATGACAAAATTGAATGTTCAAAACAAATTTTTGGAAAGGGGAGGGACAATTTTGGCCATGCAGGACCAAAATAGTCATATGTTGTCTAAAAAAATGAGGAGTTATTTTTTAAGGACAACAACTAACTCCTGTTGGGGAACTTCCTTCAGATAACAACTTGAAATAGCTGAGGGGAGTAGAAACTAGAATCTTTGGTGCCTTGAAGTGTGCCATTGGGCTATGGAGTCATGCTACCCAAAAAGAAAGGTGACACAAATGAAGATGAAAGGCACAAAATAGAACTAAAGACTATACAAATATACATATGTACAAATGAACTTATCTGATGCCTCAAGATTTGAAGCACTTATGAGATAGTGATAATGGCGTCCCGTCTTGATAAACTAGCAGGAAACCATTTTGTCCCTAGAATCAGTGACGGGTGAATGGAACTCTCCACTAGGAAACCACTTTTTTGTGTCTTCCCCTTGGTTTTCTTCTCTTCTTGCCCCAAAGCAAGACTTGACTTTTGGTCCAAAAACCATGAATCTTTGCTCTCCTGGCAAAGAGTTCCTTTTCCCAATTTTGATGGGCAACAACATAGCCTAGTACCATAATTTGTTGTTCTCATAGCTCAACCCAACACATGTCTTGATTGTCCCCCTTAGATATCTCATATTCTTCTTCATTTGGAGGGGAGGGTTCTTCTACACTTATGCCACACTCCACCAATTCTTATGCTATTTCATCCCTACCTGAAGACTCAAACAAAATTTGGGCTGTAGGGGCCACTGTGTGGGTCTTGACACATTTCACATGATCAATTATGTCAAATGGCTAGGTTGGACTAGGCACAGGGGATGGGAGTTCTTCCTTTTGGTTTATGGGAGGGGTGGGAGGACTGGCCTATGAATTTGAAGTAGAAGGTGTAGAAATGTTTGGGATACTTACATTCTTAGCAATCACTGGGTCCTTTGGCTAGATAGGTAGAGTGGCCCCATGCTTAGCAATCAAAATTGCAAGTTGAGGTCACTCCTCTATTTCTCCTTTATTAGCTTATTGAGCTAACTGATTTTGGGACTGGGTGACCACAACATATGATCCCTCAGATGCTTCATCTTTACTTCTGGGTTCATCTTGGTAATCTAGGAAATCGATGTGGGAGTCACCAACTGACTCTTCTCGATCCTCTGTGAAGAGACCAACATCATTTTATTGATTAAACTTAGGTTGGAAAGAGAAATCATGCTCCATTTCCAAATACCCAACTACTGAGTTGGCTAGAGGTGCTTCAATGGCAAGGTTCCTCTATGGGGGAGGAAGACGATTGGGTTGCCCTTGATGTGCTTGATTAGGGAATGTCCTCCTTGGTATATCTTTGTATGAAGGAGAGATGACATCCCTTGTGCCATTTGTCTTTTGAGGGCCAACACTTCATTTTCTAGCTTTTGCACCATTGGATTAGTGGTGGCTACAGGTGAGTTATTAGAAGATAAGGAAGATGCACCTCTATTTGAATCCCTTCTTATCTTTCTAGCCAAGATAAGGTCATCTTCTAACTCAGTGGCTAAGTCTTGAGCATCTTTAAGATCTATGCAGCTAGCACGTTTTAGCAAAAAACTCACTTCAGGCAGCTGTGAGTTTATGAAGAAGCATTTGAGTTTCTCGGGTGTGGGTTGAGCAACTGAGGGAATCCTATTTCTCAGCTTGTCAAATTTTACAATAAAATCCCTCATGGGCTCATGAGGTTCCTTCTTCATCTGTGTAAGTTGGGCTAGTAAAGCATGAGCATCTTCTATAGGTTTGAACCTTACTTCAAACTTGGCTTTGATAGTGTCCCAGCCAGTCATTGATCTAGTCTGCAGATGGTAAAACTAGTCTACAACAACACCTTATAGTGTCTCCATGAAAAGCCTAACTGCCACATCTTCAAATTCCACCCCTATCACACCATAGGCTATGATGAAGGTTGTAATGTGTTCATCAGGGTGGACTCTTCCATCACCAAAGAATTTGGGGAAATTCTTCCTTGAATTGAGTGGTAGCTCATGTAGGGGTGGAATTAGATTAAGTGGGCCAAATGAGTTACCCCAGGGGACTCAAACTGCCATGATTGGATTATGAAAAATAGGGATAACACATTTGAGTGGAGTTACCAGATTATAGGATAAAAATGGAAAAGAAACTAGCCCTACTTCAACTTCAAGCTTGAGGCTTCAAACTGTGCTTTCTTTCCCAGCAGCTCTAGTTTTGCAAACCAGATAATATAATGGAGATGGAGGAAGATGGTAAGGCTATAATGATAATGGGTAAGACATAGAATGAAGTTGCCAGAGTCTATAATGGATAAGGGTTATAATGATAATGGGTAAGACACAGGTGATGTTTCAATCTAAAACTTGAGGTTCCAAATTGTACAAAATTACTGTTTCCAGTAGAGTCACCAAAAATTGTCGGGTGAATATTTTGTCAGCCAGCTAACTGATGACCAAAATAGTTCCCATCACCACAGCATAGGGAGATTGGTCATCCAATGTTGGAGGTTTACCACATCCAAAGGGGATAAATCTCTCCTCTCATCAAGGGGAGGTTCCCTATTAAATATGCGGAGGCTATATACTATATATATAAGTAGAAAGTAAGACACAAGGGTAGAATACATCATCCATATCTCTTCTTTTAGAGATGATGCTCACAGACATAGGAGAAATCCTAGGTGATTATTGAAGGTACTTCTCTTCTTTTAGAAGCTACATTCAGCCAAGAGCCAGATCCCTTCTTGGATAGCATAAATCTTGGTGAAGTGACAGAAGGCACTTCTCTTCTCTCAGAAGTGCTTGTTCTTACAGGCAATAGGGATCTTTTTGGTAATAGGTGACAAAAAGGTGCAGAGTAACCAACAGCCTAAAATGTAGTACAAAGTCTCCACCTAGACTTCCCAAGAGTGAAATACAAAGAATAATGGGGGCACAAAGTCATCCCAAGGTCCTTTACACAAAAACCAAAAATAAACACACACTGAAGACAACTATGAAAGCACAAAGTCTGAAAGTAGTTGGCTTTAGGACACCTTCCTTATCACCTCCACTAGTCCTACTTGTTAAATCAAATAAATAAGCATGCTTTCAGAAGACAGACATAAGAACAATCTCCTAAAGTAGCACAAGCTATAATAGCACAAAGTCTGCAAGTAACTTGCTTTCTCATTCAATTAAAGAAATATGAATTACAATATGAGCTCAAAGTCTCAGTAATGCCTTTTAATTCAGGTAGAGTTTTTCTTTTGGTAAGGGGAAGAACCCCTTTACAAATGAGAGAAAATACAAACTTATAGCAACTACCCAAGGATTGGCACCTTTTTCCATGGGACGGCCCATGCTACAGTCAGCATTTTCAATGTGTCTCCAATTTTGTTTAGAGAGACCATGCTGAGAATAGTGCACTGTGATAACTATGGCATATTCCTTTATCTGATATGTCTCCTCCTTAATATGGACCATCTTGTCCTTTACATATTTTTCTTTACTTAATGGAAGAAAATAGGCCGCATCCTTGGTTTGGTGCACTCAGAAGTCTACTTGATCCACTGTTTCACCTACTAAAAATAACTCTTTCAAAGATATTTCTAATCCTTTGGTCTCACTCCTCTCTTCACTACTTAAGCACTTCTTTGCTCTTTATAGCCCTTCTTGCCTAAGTCTTTGGGGGGTCCTTTCTATGTCTTTGACAAGTGGCAAGTTTCATTGTTATGAAACTCATTAGAAACTTATGGAAAATGGGGTCCATGACACATTTTTCTCGAACAACTCCAAAAGGGGAACACGGATGCAAACACTTGTCACATTCCGTTGAGTCATAGCAAGACATGTGACATATTCCACTTAACTTATAGAACCTTTAGAAACCTTTGGGGGTCCTATAGAAGATGACATGTGGCAGCTTCTACTCTGCTTTGTCTTTTTCCATCGGGCATTTTTTTGCGGGCTTTTCTCCTCAGTCAGGATTTTCCTTCAGATAAAATTCTGAAGGAATTCCTTCGGGCTCTGCCTTAGTCATTTTCCCATAGAAAATACCTCTGAAATAATTCTAACAGCTCTTTCTCTTAATAATTTCCTTCAAATAAAAAGTCATTTTCTCTTGCTCTGTCTATGTCGGCCTTTGAACAAATGCAAAGGAATTTTATCTTTTCGGCCAATCGCTTGGTTCTTCCTTTGAGTTTTTCACTTTATTTTAATTTCAACATATATTCCCTTACTTTAAATTTGACGTTCGTGGGGCTGTCAATAGTCACTAGCCACTTGAACCATGTTGAACCGTAAACCTTTGAACCCACTGAAAGTACATTGGTTTGTTGGTTCATCGATTCATTCTATCTCTTTTGTTCCATTACTTCTTGGTTCAATCACTTTCATGCTCCTTGGTTAAATCATCCATTGAACCACTTGTTTTCTGCTTCTCTCTTTGATAGAGGCTACTTTTGAACCTTTGAACCCATGAACCATTGAACTTTGAACTCTTTCGGTTCAAGGTTCAATCGGTTCATTGGTTCATCCTTTTGATTCACTGAGTCTCTTTGATACCTTTGAACCAAGCACATTAAACCAATTGGTCATTGAACCCATTGAACTGATGAACCAAAATGGTTCAAGTTAATAGTTCAACAGTTTAAGCTTTTATTTTGATGCTTGCCAACAAACCCTTTGATGAACCAATTGAACCTATTAATCCTTTTACCAAAAAGTTGAGAAAATAACAAAATTGAATGTTCAGAACAAATTTTTGGAAAGGGGAGGGACAATTTTTTCCATGCAGGACCAAAATAGTCATATGTTGTCTAAAAAAATTAGGAGTTATTTTTTAGGGACAACACTACCTACCACTCAAGACTGCTAAAGTAGACATCAATGTAGAGAGTGGGCCAAATATATCCACTATTGGTGTTTACCGGTCTAAGTCATAGTTGGCATGAATTATATACCTCTTGAAAGAATTTTAGGACTTGTTCCTACACAACTACAAGGACATGAAAGGTACCCACCCCTCCCTTAGAAAAATGAGCATCAAGTTGATAGGTGGTGCAAGGATAGACAAGAAGCACCCATACGAGATGAACACTAATATCTATGCCAAGGTAAAAATGAATATTGATAGAATGCTAGTGGTAGATGTCATCTACTTGATATACAAATTTGAATGGGTGAGCTCAATGGTCATTAGTATCAAGAAAAATGGGTGCGTATAGATTTGCATCAACTATAGGATGTTTAACATTGCTTACATCAATTATCCATTCCTGACCCTATTCACTGAAAGGTCTTGGATGGAGTCATAGGGTGAAAAATCTACACTTTCAATATTGGGTTTTTGAGCTACCATCAAGTGCAGATTGAGGAATAAGATAATCCCAAAAAAACTTCTGTGACTGAATGGGGTTGTTTTGATTATAACATTATGCCCTTTGGACTCAAGAATGTGCCGACCATATTCTCTAGGGTAGTGATCATTGTCTTCAAGGACTTTATCCATAGGTTCCTCCACGTATATCTCAATGATTATACTATGTATGATCTTGTAAAAGATCACTATGAAAATCTATACCTCATTTTTGAGAGGTATAGGTAGCTCTAGATATCTTTGAATCTGATAAGTGCATCTTCGCAACTCCATTTGGGACATTTCTTAGGCACATCATCTAGAAGGATGGTTTACTTGTTGATCTAATAAAGATAGCCATAATAATCCATCTCTAGACTCCCTCAACATAGAAAGATGTTCATGCCTTTCTAGACCATTATGACTACTATAGGAAGTTAATTTATAGTTATGCAAAGATTGCAATGCCTCTAGAGGAGACTTTACAGAAGGATGGCCCATTATACTAGGGTGAGGCATAAGAGGAGGCCTTTGAAACACTAAAGCTCAAGTTGGCTAGTACACCAACTCTATAATTTCCCAATTAGATGACTTCTTTAAATGCCCATGTTGATTATTCAGGCTCTACCACAACTAGGTGAGGGTAAGATAGACCACCCCATCTCCTTTGTAAGTAGAAAATTTATGTATGTAGAGCAAAAGTACACCACCACTAAGTATAAGGTGATAGTAATAGTTTATGCCTTACAAAAATTTAGGAAATACCTATTGACAACCCCATTTATTTTTTTCATAGATCATGAGGTGCTCAAGTACCTCGTGAACAAGCATATTTTACATGGGCACATATGTAGATGGATTGTTCTCTTCTAGGAGTTCTAGTTATTTATAGTCATCAAACCTAGGAAGTAAAATTTGGGGCTAGACCATTTATCCCATATTAATTCTAGCAATTTGATAGTGCTAATTGAGGATGAAATGCTAGATGTAAAGATATACATAGTTCAACACATTCCTAAAGATATAGTGGAGATTATCACTTTTTTAACATAAGGGTTTGTGTCATAGACCTTGTCCACCAAGGAAAAGAAATAACCTATGGTCCATGCCACCCCCTTCCAACTCATTGATGGAGAGCTATACAAACTAAGTAGGGATGAAGTTTTGTGTCAGTGTGTTTTGGAACATGAACAAGACTCCATCCTATAGGAAGTGCATGAAGGGATTGTGAGAGGTCATTACATTAGCGACAAAATAATGCACACGATATTATAGTTAGGCTTGTGGTGGCCAAGCCTATTCTAAGATAAAAAATAATATGCTAAGACATGTGATGTATGCTAGCATATAAGAAAGCCTAACTATTGGGATGAGATTCCCCTCATCCCCATTCTTTCCTAGGCACCATTTAAAAAATGGGCCATCAACTTTATTAGGCCAATCAATCTCAAATTATGGCACACAAGTGCCAGATATATCGAAGTGGCCATTGACTATTTCACCAAGTGGGTCAAAGCCACGATGACTAAATATTGCACAATTATGACGACCACATGCTTTATATGGGAAAACATCATCAATAGATATGGGTGCCCATTAAGTCTAAATAGTAACAAGGGTACTCATTTCATCAATGAAATAGTGTGCATCCTTCTGACCGAATAAATGGTGGTGCACCACAAGACCACCCCATATCATCCAAAAGCCAACATCATGATTGAAGCCTTTAACAAAATACTAGGAATGTGCCTAATGAAGATATGTGATGTTACTTGTAAGGATTGGGGTGATTGAGTTTCAACAGTAATTTGGGCATACCACATGACCTATAAGCACCTAAACAAGGATACACCATTTCAACTGGTATTTAGTACTAAATTAGTTCTACCCATGGAATTTATGGTGCCCTCCTTATGCATTACACAAATTGGTTGCTTAGATGACTAGGAATCTTTAAGTATAAGGTTGGAGGACTTAGATCACTTTGATGAGAAGCACACATAAGCTAAATGGAGTCATTAGGTTGAGAAAGCATGCTAAAAGTAGTGGCATGTAAAGCACATCAAGCATAAGAAGCTGATTGAAGGAACATTGATATTGCTCTATGATTCTAAGTACTTAAAACACCCAAAAAAATTTCAAATATGATGGATGGGCCCCTACATCATCCATCACATCTTAGAAATAGGTACATGTAAGCTACATGTATTGTCTAGTGAAGTGCTCCCTAATCATTTCAATGGTAACTGACTAAAGCCATATAGGTAGTAGCTGGTGCATGCACCATGAAAACTTTGACTTCTTGGTCAATAGTTGGTTTGAGTTGAGCTGACAAAAATAAAATTTGGTGTAAGCCAAACCATTATTTTCTTTTATTTTGTCCCTTGTATAGTGTATAGAGGTAGTGAGCAGTCTGTGGTAGCCACACAAACTTATAAGTTATTAATTCATGTATAATTCCAATTAGGTGAGTCGCACACTTACACCCATAAGTGCATGAGGCTAGACATCTAAGTAGTGGGTGTGCAAAGCTTACTAGGTGTAAGCAAGAGTAGATAGAGAGACATATGCACAAGATGGAAAGTGCAAGCACCTTAAAGGCCCAAGAATGAACCACTTTGGCACTACCTTTATGCTAGAGTTGTAAGAAGGCGCATTAATTGATCTAATACTAGATAACCCCAAAGGCAAGAAGTGAAGATGCCCAACATGGTTGAGTGAAAGTAGATAGTGAAAATGCACATTTTAAGAGTGCACAAGAGTATTAAGAGAAACCAAATGCTAGAGGGATAGTACAAGGTATTTGTATGGGGTAGGATAAGGACAAATTAAGATGTCATGCATAAAATTGACCAAAGAAAGAAACATGCTTGAAATAGGAGCACAAATAGAGAAGAAGTGGAACTAAGGAGGCTAATTCACATGCATGTGAGGTGTTATGTCTAGGTTACCATAAGAAAGGTGAAGGTCACATTGAAGGATACACACATAGAAGGAATTCATCCAAGACAACTAGTATCTACTCAAGAAGGAGTGAGAAGTGACCTTTGGAACTGCATGTCACTTCACCAAAACATTTTCTAGGAACATTCAATGAGGCAGTGGTGGTGGCACAAAGATACACAATTAATGCATACAAGATAGGAGAATATTGAAGATTTTGTATTTTTTTGCATTTTCCAAGAAGATCAAGGTGCCTATGCCATTAAGCTTGTATTAATAATGGTAGTTGACAAGTGAAGGGTATAAAATGGAAAACAATGGACTTACTTAGGTTACCAAGTTTATGCTAACTCAAGACTTAGTAAAAACTTAATGAGAAACTAGAGAGTTAAAACAAGAAGAACCCTGCCATAATGAGAATTTGAGAAATCCAAGCATCTTAGAGTGAATAAAATCATAGAGGAGAGAGAGTGGATTCATAGTGAATACTGGTGTAAAATATAGAAGAGAGAGGTTCATTCAAAAAACCAAGTTAAACCAGGAAGCTATCACCCAAGCTGCCATTGACAGCTAGAGAAGCTTGAAACCAAAACAAATAACCCTAAACCCCATGACTGTTAAAGCACTAGTTATCATTCAAGGCTTCAACAAACCAAACCTCCTAAGGTTTAATACTAATAGATTCAGAATGGTTAAGAAGAGGAAGGTGATAGGCTCTAAACTAGTGCATCTAGAACCCAAGCGAGTAAAGATTATTGAGGAAGCATTTGACACTAAGATAAAGGTGTAGATGGTTGAGGTGGTCAACATCATAATGGTGGATATCGGGGTGATGAAAAAATGTCCTATTAATATATACAATTTACACTAGAGGTATCAGTAAGAGAACCATGGTGCTCTTTCGCACACATATACCAATTGAAAGAGTAGAACCACTAGATGTCAAGCCATTTCTAGGACTTGGTGCAAGACTAGATGGTGGATATGAGGTGCAAGACCCTAGATGGTGATGCCCTATTTGATGTCTCAATTCAAGACAAGCTAAAAGATTCAGGCACAACTCAAATATATGAGTTTCCTTGCTTCAAAAATCTTGAAGAGCTCATCTAATTCATTTTCTCACATGTCCATAAGGACTATGTATACTTCATAAGCTAGTGCATGAAGATCTCTGTGTAGATGATAAAATGGGTAACTGGGCTTTTAGACACTAGTAGAGACATCCATTAGCTAATGGATGATGATGAAGAGGTGGAGTGCATCATGAATCTCCTATATTATTTTAGGAGGGGTTATACATTCCCAATCAACAAGTGTGAGGACCCTAGCACAAGGGAGATAACATGCCTCATGAGCTCAAAGTTATGTCCTGGTAGTTGATGGACATATGTGTCTAAGGAATATCTCTACATGGCCTATCATATGGTGTAGGTAATCTAGTTTAATATCATGTAGTTCATTGTCAAAGAATTGACCAAGAATGTGCTATAATGCCATAGCACCAAAGGGACCTTTAGGTGGGGCATATCCTCATCTTGATCATAATGGAGGAGATCAGGATCCTTGATAGAAGTGAAGACAACTTATGGGTGTTCCCAGAACACCATGAGTCTCTTACATAGAAATATAAGGAATACACCTACCCCACCACCTCCAACCCAAAATATAAGACATGTGTAATGTATTAGTGTAAGAAATATATTGAAGCCTTTGGATTGGAGTGGCACATTCCCTAGGGGCTTTTCATGAGCATGTTTAGAATGATATCTTTTGACATGATGTAGCACTATTTCATCTTATGCTTGGTATTGGAGGATAGGAACAAGTCAAGATGGCTGAAGCTCCCCTTCACCTTATCAGTAGAATACTTTTGGGATGTACTACATTAGATCTCAAATGCATAGAGGATGGACATTCCAATCAAGGAACTAGATTTAGAAAGTTAAAGAATGTGATGTAGGTGTGATGGGAACCAATATTATACCAGAGGATGAGGATTCCTTATCAAGTGAACAAACCCCTTCCTATCCACCCCAAATTGAGCCATAAAAGTGAATGTGGAGGTTGAAAAATCTTGGTTTCAATGAAGCCAAAGTATAGAGGATGTAAGAGCTATGAGAATGGAAGGAAAAAATCACTAAGGTAGGGTTACTAAAGGAGGTCATCTGGATGGTGGAGGCCAAAGAGTAGAGAAAAGAAAAAGAACACAAGGTGCTGATAGAGGAAGGTAGTCAGGAAGGAGAAATGGGCAAGGAACCTGAGGAGGAAACCCATTTAGATGTGCCAATAGAAGAAGAGTTGTAATTCCAATGGAAGGCCATGGGCCTCAACCAAGGCCATATTGATGTGGTATTAAAATTACCTAGAGGCATGAAGATATGAAAGCCAAGGGCATGTCCTAGGCTGAAATAAGGGAGAGAGAAAAGAAATTTATTGTACAAGCCACGAAGAGAAATGCCATAAAATAAAAGGCCTAGAAAGAAGAGGTAGTAAGAAAGGCTAAATTAGAGAGGAGAGAGAGAGAGAGAGAGAGAGAGAGAGAGAGAGAGAGAGAGAGAGAGAGAGAGAGAGAGAGAGAGAGAGAGAGAGAGAGAGAGAGAGAGAGAGAGAGAGAGAGAGAGAGAGAGAGAGAGAGAGAGAGAGAGAGAGAGAGAGAGAGAGAGAGAGAGAGAGAGAGAGAGAGATGAGAGGAGAGAGGAGAGAGAGAGAGGAGAGAGGAGAGAGAGAGACGTTAGTGTAGGATTTATTTTCCTTGAATTTTATTGTATTTTCCTACTTAGATATTCTATGTCATTTGGATTTTATACATTTTGGATAGTCTTACTTAGGTGTGCAGTCATAGGAGTTACTTTGACCTGTCAAATGTCATAGCAGTTATTTTACACCTCATTCATTATGCGAGTTACTCTGTTGACCAGCTATTCTTAGACTAGGGAGTTACACTCTATTTTGAGACATCCTTGATCACCTTTCATGGAGGACTTACATCCACTCCTATTTGTACTTGTATTTCCTTCAAATTATCTAATTTTTTGAATGTATTGAGTTGGAGCTTAATTTTATTGTGTGCAAATTAGTCTTTGTGTTTTCATAATTTGTAGCTGTTTGAGTTTGCCTAGATTTGACCTTATGAATATTATGTCTCACTTCATTCTAGTGCACTTCCATGAACCAACAGATCTGTTTCATCCATATATGGTTTAGAGCCATGTTGGTATCGCTAGTGTTTAGTTATTGCTGTAATTAGTTTTGAATTTGAGATTAATTCCTTTTGTAATAAAGTTTTTCTTGCTATTGTGGTATTGTTTTTTGTTGGTTTGGTTGTGGTTCTGGTTATTTGTTAGGATAATTCCATTTTTTATTACCAAGGAGGTTTCAATAGCTCATTTTCAAATTTTATCAACTCTATGAAGGATCTCCACAGCCCTCCCAATGTCCTGCAGACTAATAGAAAAAATAGACCACGTT
>JARHVA010004589.1:0-2500 GCA_037957365.1 Torreya grandis
TAATATACACACACACACACACATATATATATATATATTTATGGTTATATATATATATGTATGTATGTATATATATATATGTATGTATGTATATATGTATATGTATGTATGTATGTATGTATGTATGTATGTATATATATATACATACATATATATATACATACATATATATATATATATATATATATATATATATATATATATATATTACTCTGGTGCTGGTGTGGGGGATAAAAATTATTTCACTCATTTTAAAGTCTATCATGTGTATAAAAAACAACATAGTCATACTACAATGGTTTTTATTTGTGAAAACTATCATATACATATATGATAGATTCATGTTAACACATATTTATAATAAAAACAGAGTCCACATTATATAGTTCTAAATTTTCCTGGAGGGGAAAAAGAAAACTAACATCTTGTCACCTTTGTGATATCCTAACATTCATAATATACATTGCGATTTATCACATTATAGAGTGCCTCTTCTACCTGTATTTTCATATCATAAAATAATATACAAATGAAAAAGAGAATGATGAAAGTGATGCAACCTATTTGATGTAATAGGTTGCTCATTCACGTTCTTCTCTAATTATATTATATGATTGACCCATAATCAAATACAAATGTGTGTCGTTACTCCATGTTATATCATAAAAATTAGGATACCCAAATTCTTTAACAAATGCAATAATATAACTTTGGATTAATAAGATTTTCAAATTCAATTAGTAATATAATTGACTATCAAATAAGGGTATCCATGACATGTCAAGTCTTGTGAAAATTTTAATTTCTTTGAAACTAATTAAATATCTTATTGTTGGCATCAAAATTAATTTTAGATTTAATATATGGACTCATATCAAAAATTAATGCAATTTGGAAATTAAAAAAATTATGTGATTTCAAGTTCATATGCAAATGTTACATCCTCCATAAGTTAAGATACTTTAACAAGGTTTTGAAGCTACTGTTTAATGTAGGTGGTAGTTCTACGACCACCCCAATAGTTGTGAGAAACTCAAGGAAGTTTCAAAACCAATATTAAATGTTTTATAAATTCCATCGTGGCTATGAAACTACCTATGTTATTTAAAAAATCATTGAGTAGGTTACAAAATTTTCACCTACATGAACTAGTAGTTGTTAGCCAAAATTGTCTAGCATAGGGGAGTATAATTCAAAACTTGGTTCTTGTCCTTTTAAATTTTTTGATATCTTCTAATAACCCTTGGTTTTGGTGTCATGTTTTGTCATTATGTGATGTCTTTTTCATAGGACATGACCTTTAGTTACATAGTTATCTCCATGGTCTCAATCCTCCTATGAAAACTTAGAATTACGTAAGGTGATTTTGACAAATTTAAAGTTCTTCTTTAAGCCTAAGTTGTGCTTAATCTAGATTTTTACATGGGTGACATGATAAATCATCAAGCTAACATGATGACCAAAGTGGGGAGGTGCATGAAGAGGTGAAGCCATGAGAAAGCAAACATTGAGATTTCATGTTTCTTAGATATTAATGTAAATTTGGGGAAATTAAGGTATTTATCAGAGTTCAATTCATAATTGATTCACATGAAGACATGAGATAAGTTGACTTCACCAAAAGGTCAAGGTAAAGTTATTTTATGTTGTTTAAGCCTTATAATGTCTTATTCCTTGCACACGTCATTAGAGCAAAAGTGAGAGTGATTATCGCGAAGTCTAAGCATGATTTAGGGGGTATTTAGTGTCTTATAATTCTTCATGATATGTCCAAGCTTAACAAGTCACTTTAAGCCTTCTCAATGCATAGTGAACATGTGTGAAGTTATGAAAGACCAGTTTAGAGTCCTAAAAGGTTTAAATGATGTATAAAACAACTTGATAAGGACTTATGAAGATGCTTATAATTTGGAGTTGGTATGTATAGTTTATAATATGATATATCTAGGTTAAAATAGATAATGATTGTACTTGGAAGCAATTATAACACATCTATAATGGGCTATAAAAAAGTGGAGAGAGAGTTTCAAGAACTTTTAGGTGTATAGTACATTTTACTAGGTGTGTCAATGCCAAATAATACTTGACAAAGATTTAATAGATCCTAAGAAAACAAAAAACATTTCATCTCCTTCATCAAGATATTTTCAAGTCAATGAAGGCCACTTTCCAATGTTTGGTTTAAAAAGAGGAAAGAAAAATAATAAAAATGATATTAGGTGAAGATAGGAGCCCTTATTCCTTGGAAATTTCATTAATTTGTTTAGGGTTTTAAGGCTTTAACTTTATGTACCATTGTTGACAAAATAAGTACTCTAAACCCCAACTACCTTGGTTTCAAGTAGTTTTTTAGATTTTTGGAGCTTGTTGTTCAAGGATAAGGATGGTTTGAGGCCTTTTAGGATCCCATTTATCTTCTTACATCAACTCCATCATTTATATGGCATGTTTGAACATTGTATTAGCTAGATATGGGATCTATTAGTTGACTTGGGAAGAT
>JARHVA010004589.1:10000-55000 GCA_037957365.1 Torreya grandis
ATCTAAGAGATCATGGATGGCCAATAATAATATTTCTTTGATCTTCTTGATGAATTCGAACAACTTTATACAATAGACGCTCATTTAGATATCTTCCAAGATGTCTCAAGTAGCTAAGGAGAGGCAAAATCTTATTTTGAGCTCTCTCATTTGATTGGAAATGATTTCATTCTTTCTTGTTACAAATCAGAATTGGTTGAGTGAGTAATAGAAGAATAATAAAGAAGCATTTGGTTAGATAATATCAATGAAGGGTTTGCAACTAATCTTGAAGTGTAGGACCTCCCAAATGAATAATACAAGGTCCTAAGTTTGATTGAAATGGCTTCCAATAAGAAAGAAGAAAATATTGAGAGATCCTAATTATAGATACACCATGATCACATGGATTATTTTCAAATTATTAATAGTCTTATGGATCCTAAAGAGAAAGATGTATATGTGCTTCAAGTTGGAATTTCTCAAGCTATTAGTTAAAAATATGTTTAAAATATGTGGCAACAGCGTAATGATTTTGTCAAAGAAATCAAGATTCCTAGTGAACCAATAACTCGTGAAGATTATTTCAAACATGTGAAGGTATTTTCAATCCAAATGAATCATTATAAGGATGTGAATAAGGTTGTATTTATCTCAAACAAGATAATGGAAGGTAATAATATGCAATATGCCTTTTCAAGTCAAAATGAAGAGGTTCAAGATGATCTGTGATAGTAGTATTTAGACATTTTCAATGAATTTGAGGATCTTGAAAGCAATATACCTCCTATTGGGTTTATTTAGGATGTTTCTAAGGTTAATATCATCCTTTAAGAGAAATGTGGGAACCCCCTAGAGGTCATATAAGATAAATCACACCATTTCATCAATTGATTAGAAGCTAAAGCTAATACCTCCCTTATGAGTTAAGATATGATCAATTCTAAGGTGAATTCAACCATCTAGGAGAAACATGAGGTGAATATTGGATGAAAAAATGATTATGTTTTCATAAGAGTCATGTTTAATTTTATTGACACACTTGAGAGTATGTTAAAGGAGTTGGTAAACAACAAGACTAGTCCATCAAACATTATGCGCAAAAGGTAGTTTCTCTACACCCTTATCTATCTCACAGAAGAAGAATTTTTATAAATTCTACTTTTTATCTAGTATGAATATGTATTAAGGTTATTTGTATTTAGTATCATTCTTGTGTTTGGGTTTTCCATAATTGTTTTGTAGCATACGTGTGTGTCTTGATTTAGTGTGGTGTTCTCATTTTTTATGTGTTTTGGAGGTATGTCAGTTATTTTTGGTTGTTCAAGGAATTTTTAATTAGGTCTAAGGACCAATTAGATCTGAATTTGAGTGATGTGTTACTCTATATTCTAATGGATGGACAAGGCAATTATTCTAAGGTACATAAAAATCATGCATTCCCATGAGGTCATCAAAGATGTTAGCCAAAATTGGCTATCATTAGGGATTATAATTCAAAACATAGTTCTTGTCCTTTTAACTTTGTGGATAACCTCTAATAAACCCTAGTTTTTATGTCATACTTTTTAATTAGGTGATATCTTATTCATAGGTCCTTAGGTTATGTCAATGTTTTAGAGGTATAGTATATTTCCATGGGACATGACCTAGTTTTGGAGTTATCTCCATGGTTATAGTCCTCTAGTGAAACACTTAGAATTATTTAAGGTATATTTGACAATGTTAAGGTTATTTTTGTGAGCCTATTTTTTTCTTATTCTAGATTGTGACATGGGTGACATGATAAATCATCATGATCTCATGATGACCATAGTGAGCAAGTGCATGAATAGGCAAATCCATGAGAAACAAAACATTTCAATCTCATGTTTTGGATAAATTAACATAAATTTTGGGAAATTTAGGTATTTCTTAAATTTCAAGTCATAATTAATTCACATGAAGACATGAGATAAGGTGACTTCACTACAAGATCAATGAAAAGTTATTTTTATGATTTTTAAGCCTTATAATGTTTTATTATTTTCAAAAGTCATTATTTCCAATGTGAGGGGGATTTATTGTAACATATAGGCATGCTTTAATGGGTCTTTATTTTCTTATAAGTATCCATGATATGTCCATGTTTAAAAGGTCACTTTAAGAAATGAATTCTCATAGCTCACTCTCATTTTTGGCTAAATAAAATGGTAAGAATCCTAAGATTTATCCTTTTCCATCTTGTTTAGCTAGCACCAAGTCTAGCATTGATAGTTTAGGTGTAGTGGCTCATACATCCCCTAATGTTGAATTGGCGTCTTCAATCAACATCCTCGATGGTGACATTATTCTTTTTACATCCAATATTGTTTTAGGGTTTCCATTTTACTCTAAGGTGGAAGTAGTTGTTTATCCTAAGGCAACTATAGGTGGTAGGGATGAAACTAAGACTTCTTCTAAAGTGCTCAAAAATTTGCCAAAATCTTTCAAATGCCTACCCCTAAAACCAATGGCTGAAATTCCTTATCTGAAACTAGAGAATGAATCCCTCAACACATTTATTGAAATTAGATATTATTATCTTAGTATGGGAATCATTTTTTAGTTCGAAAATCTCTCATCCAATCTTCAGGATCTATAAGAATGGATCTCATTACAATGAGAACCTATTTTGAAACATAAAGTGGAACTCTACCTTTCTGAAAAGAAATATTTTATTATTTTTTTCTCCTTTCTGAGGATAAATAAATTATTCTATGGAATCATTGGATTTGGAATCAACACCAAATATTTGTGAAACTGTGGGATCCTAATTTCAACTCCCTCTTTAATTCTTTCTCTTCTAGACCCATTTGGATCTATCCTCTACATTTTCTCCTCTATTTTAAGGGCAAAAATTATTTTAATTCCATTGGGAATTCCATTGGTAAATTATTACATATTGATTCAACTAATGATTTTTTTTCACTCGCATCACTTTTTCTAGAATCTTAGTTTCCATAGATACAATGCTCAATCTTACAACCTTCATTCACGTGATAGTTAAATATCAATCACAAAGACAAATGTTGGATTACAAAGGGTTACCATTTAAGTGTCATTAATATTTTGATATAGGTTATCTATCCTCATTTTTTTCCTATTTAGTAAAAATAAAAATTAAACCAATTTGGTAAAGGAATTTTTCTCTAGATGTTTTAACCTTTTTTGGTTTAGAATATGATGGAAGAGATATTTTAGATGTATATGAATATAATGATAGAGAGCACATGTTGGATCAACCTGTTGAAGTGGGTATATATAAGGATGAATGTATTCAAGAGGGTAAAATTTTAGATGCTTCTAAAGAATCTAGTGTTCCAAATACAATTCCCTCCTATGAAAAAGGAAACATCATAGATGGAAAGGTAGAACAACTTATTAAATTTTTAATAGATAAGGACTAATGTATTCAATAAATTATATTTTGAGATGATCCTCAAGAATTTAGTGTTCTAAATATAATTCCATCCTTTCAAAAAGGAAATATAATGGATGGAGAAGAGTCTGATCTAATTTTTTATAACTCTGAAGAATATTTTTTTGATAATATTTTTTGGTAAAACAATTAAAGGATAACAAAGTTTTGATTAAATTTCTATGAAAATGGAGAAACAAAAAAGTGGAGGCCCCGCCATCTGCCATGCTTTGAGTTGGATGTCCTTACAAATTTCATGTGGAAGGTGGAGACAAGGCCTAAAAGGTTTGGCCTATTTTGTTTTTTCATCTTGATTCTTATGTTTATTATTTGGATCTCATTTCATTTTAATGTTTGTGGATTTGGTCCTTAAAACCCCCTCTTTTTGGATGTTCTTTGGTTATTTTTCAGCTAGTTGTAGTCCTTAGTCTTACTTAGATATGTGTTTTAGACTTATGGTGATATTTTGTATTTATAGGCCCTATCCATCTATTTGTATTCTAAGTTATGGGGTCCTTAGTAAAAATAAACCCCCATTTACACTAAATTTAAAAAAAAAAAAAAACAAGTCACTTTAAGACTTCTCAATGCACAGTGAACATGTTTGAAGTTGAGAAAGACCATTTTAGAATCCTAAAGGGTATAAATTATGTATTAGATTACTTTAAAATTTATTTTGAATAGGTTTATAATGTGAATTTAGTAGATAAATTTCATAATATGATAGTTTCAAGTCAAAAAAGATAATGATTATACTTGTGGGTAGTTATAACACATCCATAATGGGCTATCAAAAGAGGGAAAATATGTTTTCAATAATTTATAGGTGTATATTACATTGTCCTGAGTGTTTTAGGTCCAAATAATGTTTGATAAAACTTTTTTAGGTCCAAATAAGACAAAAAACATTTCATCTCCTTCATCGAGTTCCATACAAGTTAGTGAAGGCCATATTGTATTGTTTGGTGTATGAAGAAAAAAGAAAAACGTGATAAATTATCTTAGGAAAAAATAATGGCCCCTATTCCCTTTAAATTTCATGCATTGGTTTTGAGTTTCATGTTATTAACTTTATGAACCATCATAAACAAAAAAAGTGCTCTAAAACCCTCATAAACCCCCATTGGCTCAATTTCAGAAAGTTTTATGTATTTTTGGAACTCATTTTAAAGTTTAGATATTATTTTAGGTATTTCAAGATCCTATGGTCTTATTCCATCACCTATAACACTTATTTGTCATGTTTGAGCATTGTAGTGGCAAAAAAAGGCTTTGTCTCTTGATTTGTGAAGATAGAAGGCATGGTTTTGGTGTTTTTACATGTTTATTATCTTAATTTTATTCCAAAAACCCTATAAAACCTCTCATATCTATTATAAAAATATTTAGGCTCCATAAATGAAGAATAAATTATGGATAGTAGGTTATGAGAAGCCTTAGTATTAGTGTCTTCAATAGGACTACAAGTATGAGTGAGTAAATAAAGAGATATATAACCTATTAATGAAAAGAGTGTTTCAATGCACTTGTCTATATCTATGTTCATATTAATATCTCAATTAACATATCAATAACTTCCTTGATGATGTGACAATCTTCAAGAATTTAATAGTAGGTCTTCATGTTCTTCAACATGTCTACCATCAAGAATACCAAAGGGTGGTAAGAGTCTTGATGCTACTCATGGATTTTTAAAGATCAGGTAACATGAAAATTAACTTCAGATGTTTTAAACCATATAAAAAATTCATGGGGAGATATCACCTAATAAGGTAAAATAACTCTTGGAGAAAGCCATTATACCTAACTATATGTACTTATGGGTCTACTTGCACCAATTTGAAATAAAGTGATACTTTAAATTAGAGGGTGGAGGCTAAAGGTTGTGACAAGTAACTAATATTAATAATTCCTCACATTATTCCTATGTTTTTATATATATAATAAATCATGTAATTTGGATTGTTTTTAATCCCAACAAGGTGATAATCTTAGAAAAGACATATAGTCCAATTAGGAAATTGTGATTTTGTTTTCAATAATGTGAGGAAAGTATGGAAGGAATGATAATTTTTAATACTATTAACCTGATATAAAAAAAAAATATACACACCTTTAATAAACTCATCAACATCATTTTCATGTCTATTTTCAGAATTTGGAGTGTTCATTGTTGTAAGAGCCAACTAGTGAGTTCTGATGCTTAACAATCAATCTAAAGAGGTATATAGGATTGGATAGTGAGCCTATACACCTAAGGTGAATTTTAAATCATATGGAAATCTCATATAAGACCTTAAAAACCCCTTATCACCTTCAATAATCCTATAGATGTTTATAACATGACATGAGGAGCTTTACACTGTCTAAGACCACCTACACCCAAGTGTACTTTTACAGAAGTGTGATCAAGATTTGTATTTCTAGTGCAAGAGTGAAATAAATAAAGTTAGTTAAGGTTTTATTAATACATTATATTCAATATAGGGTGTTTACTATTTTTATAAGTTGATAAAAAAACCTACATCATGCTTGATAAACATGGAATACATGAAGAATTATGAAAATTGGCATGTTTGAGAGATTTGGAGAGTGTTCAAGTGAAAAATATATTGAAGGATTTGAATGATGTTGGGGAAGACTTTATATATATATATTTTTTATAAAGTGTCCCATAACTCCCTCCATGCATTTTTATTTGCTCTTGGCCTTCTCAGGCCTATGTTTTTCCAACCTATGGCTAGAAAACTTGTTTTTTGCATAAGTCAAGTTCAAACCCTTATAATTGCATGAAACATTGCCACATGACATAATTTAATGTAAACTAAATTATTTTTTATTTTTTTAGTATAAATTTATGTTCTTGTATGTTTTATTGTATTTTAGGCTTACTTTAGGTCTAAGTAGGCCTAATTGGGAAAGGTGGGCGTTGAGTAAGTGGGTCTGCCCTAGGAGTTGGGTCATGAAACTTTGGGTGAATATAAAATGGGATAAATATTACCCAATATAAATTTTTAGATCATTCAAACCAAGGATCCTTGTGCCAAAATATGGATACAAGGAATAGGCCTCGAAGAGAGGAAATGTGAGAGTTATGAAGAAAAATTTAGAATAGATGTGGAAAGATTATTGTTTATAAGTATTTAAAAAGTGTCCAAAGTATTTAGACTCAAACAATGTTACTATTCATTTCCTAATCACTCTTAATCGGTAATTTCAAGAGATCAAAGGTGAGTCATTTGACAAGACAAAACTCATACATCATCTTGATCAAGTTATCATCAAATGAGGAGCACACATGTTGAATAGAGGCTTCATAACTATCCTTTGGTAGTTGATATTTTTTTTAGATTATCCATGAGTGATTTATACCCATCATTGGATCTTGAAACTTCTATTCTCTCCCTCACTCTTTTCTCCTAGATTTATGCCTAATTTTAGTATTGTTATCAATTAGTCCACTAAAAGTATGCCATATCCCTGCTATTTTATATACCTATTAATCAATAATATAACTCATTTTACCCTCTTATATTAATTTATGTAGTGAAAGCTCTAAATGGTTGATCTAATTAAGTATAGACTTAGCTCACCTTACATTGTGATGTAGGAGAATGATTACCATTTATTAGTTTTGGTCCATTTTCAATGTTTGAGTATTTTCGAGGCATCATAGTAATTTTAGGCATGTAGGAGTCATTATTAGGTGTTAAATCTTTGTCAATTTTAAATTGGAGTCACATTGGCATTTTCCAACAAATTTATTTAATTTGAAATTTTGAATATTTTCACAAGGTTTTATATCATTAATCATGTGTGCAGAAGTTTTCAAAAATATAGTCCTATTATGTAGACTTTCAAGTGGTCAATGTTACCTAAATTTATACCTATATCACATGATTAGTCATTTTGATGATCATGTTAGAGGTTAAGGTAGTTAGCAGTCTCCCAACATCCATAAGGGAGTTGATAGTCAATTATAGTAGTTACATAATACAAAGTAATTCTAAATGGTTATGTTAGAGTCAGAGTTATGGGGTTGGATTAGATGTTTGACGGAGTTAAATTATATGAAAATGAATAAATATTTTCTTATTTGAGAACCAAATTAATAACAAATGTTGTATTTCATATATGTGTGTAATAGAACTTGACTATGAATGAATGAAAGAAGATGTGATAACAAGAAGTTTATGATGATATTTTTGTTTTTATTAAGTTGATACTTATTTTCTGATGGTTATTCAAGTATTTAATATATTATTTTCAAATTCCCTTGAGAAGGTTTAAAGTTGCAAACCATGTGTTGCTTGTATGATGTAATAAGAAATACTGAGCAATGTACTCTTGATTGAAGGATCATCGGTGAACTAAGTTGACATTCAAATATATGTGTTGTTATGTTGTATTTAAAATATCATTAAGGTTATTACTATGAATCAAAGTGGTTTAATACATATTGGTTACATAAACAAGGTACTAGGCTTGTAGATAATAGATTAACATGACTTAGTCAAATAAATAAATTATGTAAATTGACTAAAAGTGGCCTCCAAGAAAGGAATCAATGATTTAATAAGGTATATTTTATAAAAAGATACCTAATTCAATCAACATAGTTGTTTGAAACCTTGTATAAGACCTAAAACACCATTATGTTCCTTCTCAAATGAATACAATCCTACATACCAAATTGTCAAAATGCATACCATAGGTATCATGATGGGTATAAGTTGATTAGAAAAAGTGTGAAACATTTGAGCAGAGGTTATTTAACCATTATAATTATTTGAAATTCATTTTGGAATGGAGAACAAAAATCCCCTTCTCGGGTCTGTAGAGCTTATTTAAATCCTATGCTAGGGTTTCAAAATTCAAATCAATGTTGTGAGTGATGTAACCAACCAAATCTGATATTTTTTGGTTATTAGTTAGATAATAATGTGATTTAAGAGATTTTTGGTGTTAAAATTTTATATGGACCTTTGTGTATGGTATAAACACAAGTGTGTATTTTATGAAGGAGTGGATACCTAATGGGCCTAAATAGAGCCTAACAAGGGCTTATAAATGTAATATAATAGCTATGTTGATAATAAAATATTTTTCATATGTAATAAGAGGATAGAGGGTAATTTAAACTAGTTTTAGTTTCCCAAGAGGAGATTGTACTAATCTATACATTGCAAAAAAGACAAAAAATAACGGTACTAGAGAGCCTATCACAGAGAAGGAAACAATGAATGGTAAGGAGTTGATTTTGGAGATTCTAAGGGAAACTAAAGAGGACTTAAAGGAGAGTGAGGATGAAGCTCATAACCCTAAATAACTATTCAAACCTTGAATTAGTTTTCTTATGATTTTTTTTAACAAGAAAGTGAGTTGAACAAGTTGTTAAAAGACAAGTCCATGTTGCTAAGTGTGAGATTTGGTAGAAGGTAACAGGGTGGAATTATGTTTATGAATTGGATATTTAATTAGATTTGTAGAATCTTAGTGAATTATTTAGTGAGAATGATTAATAAAATAGATTGTCTTTGAAGATAGAGAAACAAATCAAGTCATATCTAGGTGATTGAAGGCAGAGGTGAGCGTATGAGATTTGTTTTTGCATCAATATTAGATAGATCAACAAATCCCTCTGCATCATTTGGTATGAGATATAGAACATTCTGTGGATGAGGTATGTTTTATATTTTAAAAATGCTAGTTACATTTGAATGAGCATTCTTTTGAGTAGGTGTTCTAGGTTATTTAGAATTTCTTTTTATATTTTGGTATACAGTTCCTAATAAGATTGTAAGAAAGAGTGGAGAGGTAGGAATAGTTGTGAGAAAGTAAGAGTGGTGTGGGTATAACCCTTAAGGCAAGAGGCTTGGTTAAAGAGGATAGCTATTGAAATCTTAAGGAAAGAATCTCAATAAGCTTAAGATAGAGGAAGGATTCATAATTGTGTAAAATAAAGAAAGAGACTCTGAGAGAGACAATTAGGTAGGTTTATCAAGAAGAAGAAGAAGAAGAAGAAATAGGTCAAGGTGAGACCTAGAAAGAGAGTGATAGAAAAGAGAGAAGTGAAAGGAAGATGAAAGGATTAAAGAATTTCAAATTACACTAGAATATGGACTAAGTAAAATAAGTACATAAGAGAAAAATAGAGAGAGAAAAGGATATTTCTAAGATGATGATGTTTTTTACAATGTTAGATCAAGTATTGGAAGAAATGAGACCAAGAGTCCTTGTACACATCAAGAGGAAAGTGAGATGGAATATCAAGAAGTTGAAAGGTAAGAGACGAATATAAAGGGTGAATTTGATAGCAAAGTATCCTTAAAGAGAAAGAAAAGAGGGAATTAAGCCTCGAAATATTATGACTAATGATGTCTTAGAATGTGTCTATATAGGTAAAGAACTGAATTAAGATGAATAAGATGTTAGAGAAGAAAAGGAATGAATGACAAGAGAGGATAATGAATAACATGATAATGATGAAGATTAAGTTAATTGGACAACTGAGTATGGTTATACAATTCTATGATACCTTGAACAAGGTGAACTGCTTAATGAAGAAGAAGGAGAAAGAGGATTTGTAGTAGCATCAAGCCTCATTGTAAACATGAAATAAGAAGGTTTGAGTTAATAAAGTTATGGGGAGGTCAAATAGACACAAGGTAATAGTTTTCATGTTGTTTTTGATGAGTATGTTGTTATGAACATTATTGAAGATGAGTTGTACAAGGATACATTGAAGTTGATTAATATGCTAATACAAGGATAAGAATAAATAGAGGAACCCAAAGAAGTTATTGGAATGCAAGAATAAATCTATGAGGTGGTAGTAGGAGATAATGAAGAAGAAGCACATGTTGAAGTTCTTGAAGATCTGAGTTATAACAAGGTAGATTTATCTTACTTATCTCCAATTGAATATAAAGGAGAGATAAATCAATATGCTATAGAGGAGAATCAGATGTGGTAGTAAATATTGTAATAATACGATTATTTAAGTCTAATATGATCCAAAGACTCCATAATAGCAACTTAGTTTGTATTGAAGACAATCTTGAGCCAATATGAAGAAGAGATGGTAGCCAAAGAGAAAAAAAAATGAAGGGGAAAAAGTGGATTTAAAGAGGACTAGTAAGGAGTGGTTATGTTTGACTTGTTTACTTCATGTGTATGTCTTTGGATGAATAATAATAACAAGAAATATTTTCCCATGATTAGTTTAGAAATCCATGGAAAGAGAGAGATCATCAAAGGAGGAGCCATAAAAACTTTAAAAAAGCATCGAGAAGGTCTATATTATTAAAATAAACCTTGGGATATAGGAGCACATGAATTTAAATGAGGGATGTTAAATACAACATCAAAATAAAATAAGTTATAACTTTCATGGAATGTTTTCCCTAGCTCCTCAATAGTATGATGCAGGAGCATCACTACCATTTATAAGTTTTGGTCTATTTTTAATGTTTGAGTCTTTTATGAGTGAATATAGTAATTTTAGGATTGTATGAGTCATTCTTATGTGTTAAATCTTTGTCAATTTTGAATTGGAGTCACATTGGAATTTTTCCACCAATTTCCTGAATTTGAAATTTTGAATATTTTGACAAGGTTTTAGATCATTAGTCATGTGTGTAAGAGTTTTAAAAAATATATTCCTATCATGTATACTTTTAAGTGGTCAATTTTAACTATCTTCATAATTGTATTGCATGATTTTTCATCTTTATGGTCATGTTAGATTTTAAGGTAGTTAGAAGTCTCCCAACATCCATGAGGGAGATGAAAATTAGTTAGGGTAGTTGCATAATATAAAATACTGGTAAATGGCTATGTGAGAGTCATATTTATGGGGGTAGGTTCAAAATTTTAATGAAGTAAACCCCAAGAACATGAATATACATTTTCTTATTTGAAGACACAATTGATAGCAGACTATGTATTTCATATATATGTGCAATGGAACTTGACTGTGAATGGATTAAGGAAGATGTGATAATAACTAGTTTATGATGATATTTGTGTTTTTGGTAAGTTGATACTTGTTTTAATATTGAGATTCAATTATTTAGTATATTATTTTCAAATTCCCTTGAGAAGGTTTAAAGTTGAAAACCCTGGGTTGCTTGTACATTATAATAAGAAATACTGAGAAATGTACTCTTGATAGAAGGATCATGTGTGAGCTGAGTTGACATTTAAATATAATTTCTGGTAAGTTGTATTTAGAATATTATTAAGATTATTATAATGACTCAAAGTGTTTTAACACATACATATTTCATAAATAAAGTACCATGATTGTAGACAATAGAGTAACATGACTCAGTTAAATAAAACATTTATATAAACTAACCTAAAGTAACCTCCATGAATGGAGTAAATAATTGAATAAGGTTTATTGTATCAATAGATACCTAATTTTATCAACATAGTCATTTGAAACCTTTTATAATACCTAAAACACCATTATGTTCCTTCTCAAATGAATACAGTCCTACAAACCAACATCGAATACTATCAAAACGCATAACATAGGTATCATGGAGGGTAGAAGTTGATTAGATAAGGCTTGAAACATTTGATCAAAGATTATTCAACCACTACAATTATTTTAAACTCATTTTGGAATGGATAAGAAAAAAAATCCCCTTCTCAGGTTCGCAGAGCTTATTTAAACCCTGGGGTAGGGTTTGAAAATTCAAATCAATATTGTGAGTGATGTAACCAACCAAATGTGCTAGTTTTTGGTTATTAGGTAGATAAAAGTGTGATTTAAGATTTTTTTAGGTTTAAAATTATGTACATACATTTGAGTACTTTATATACATAATTTTGTATGCTATGAAGTAGTGAAGACCTAATAGGCCTAAATAGAGCCATAAAATAGCTTATAAATGTGATGTAATAGTTGAGTTGAGCCATGAATCTTTGTGAAATGAAAAAAGAGGATAAATGTTACCTTATACTAGTTGTAGTTTCCAAAGAGGATATTGTACTAGTTTTCTCATTGTAAAAATTAGTGGTAGGGTCATAAGATTTGGTGTATCAACTCCCTAGTTTATTTTTCTTTCAGTTCTCTCCCCATTTTCCATGCATGTAGTAGGTTTAGTGATACATATTACGTGTAGAGATAACCCTATCTAGAGATTATTTTTAGCTATAAGGTCACCCATATCATTTTAAGATTTATCATACTATCACCTAAGTGAGGAGGATTGAAAATGCTCTGGAAGGGTGCAATGTTTTTTTATAACAGTACTTTTAAAACCCTAAAAAATACTGTAACTTTGAAAGGTAATAAAGTTTACACGGGGACTCAAAAACACATGTTGTTTTTTTAAATTTCATTAATTTTCAATATAAATCCAAATATGTAATCTAAAAATATTTTTTAAACCAACCCTATGATTATTTATCCCTTAAATATAAAAATTTCAACACATCACATCATGAATACCCCTATTTGACCATCTATTATTTTTCCCACTAAATTGGATGATATTATTGATATAAATTTCTTAGCATATACTGAATATTTGAATTATATTGGTACCCAAAAATTTTTAATGTAATATAGTGATTTACCTTGTATCTTCTCAAGTGGTATATTTATTTTCTCATTCCCTTAGATTTTACCTTGTTCCTCAGTCTTGGAGAATGAATTCCAAATTCTCAAACTTTGAAAACTATCATTGATAATTATACCATGAATCCTTTCAATATCTATCAAATAACATTATTAAACTCTTGAGTGTCTTGGTCTTCCTTTTGTTTGTTATGATACACATGCTTATAGGCTCAGGAGAAACTCTCCATGAGGATATTATTATAAAACATCATCATTGATATAAAAAATGATTTCATCAAGTTAATAAAACATATTGCATTATGTTATAGGTGTTGTTAAAATAAATTACAATTTTCACAAATATCCTTTATTTTGGGTATTTAAACTAAAAAGCACAGCATACATGGATTGAAACATACAATTATATTTATAAATATTCCAATATATTACAACCAAAATTTTACGACATCCATTGAAAGAAGCTTATTCAATTAAATAACATAGATATTAAAATGTATATCCTATAAGACCATCAATGTTATTGTGTAATGCTATTCACCATGGACTTAATTATCTCTCTTTTCCAATAACCTAGTTTCATGACACTTATTACTCCATTATGGAAGAACCCTTTGGATCAAAATCATGCAACAAGATGCCAAAATACATGGCATACCAACTATTACCAAAAAAATAAAAAAATATTGGAGAACCTTTTGCAACCTTAATCCATGTGTTTGAAATAGTTTGAAATCGTGATAAAATTTGGTACATTTTTATAATGTTATCATGTGTATATCAAAACCAACATAGGTATGTTACAATTGTTATGCAACCTTATTCCATGTATTTGAAATAGTTTGAAATCGTGATAAAATTTGGTACATTTGTATAATGTTATCATGTGTATATCAAAACTAACATAGGCATGTTACAATTGTTATTAATAATTAAAACAAAACTATACCTCCATGCTAAAATCATGTGATATCTTAAATTCATTATATATCATAGATTGAAACTAGACTTGTCCCACATGATGTAATTATGATTTTACAAAAAGAATAGAAACAAAACCATCATGTTATTGTCACATTTATGATATCCTATCCTTGAATCTTTATTTGGGTATTTATCTCTACATGGAGTGCATCTTATATCCATATTGTCATATTCTACAAAAATTTGGTAGGTAAAAACATCCTAAATTGAAAATAAACATGAGAGTACTGAAAATAATAAAACCTCTTCAATGGAATGGGTTGCTCATTAATGTCCTTCACAAACTAAATTATATGGCTTCTCCATAGTCCACCCTCAATTAAGTGGATGTACTCCATGTTTTCTCATTAAAATGAGGTTAGCTTGATTCTTATACAAATTGAAGGTCAAAATTTTGGATCAAGAAATCATCCAATTTACTTAATAAGATAATTCACAATCAAATATGGGTATTAGTGATACTCCAATTTTATTAAAATATCTAGGTTATATTGTATGGTCATAAAAACATATGGTTGGAATTAATTGTAAATTTTAATTATGTATTTGGATTCATCTAAAATTGTCATGAAATTTCAAAAACAATAATTTGTGATTTTAATTATGTATAAAATCGTTTTGGCCTTTTAAATTTGGATGAATTTTCATGGTTTTGAAACCATCAAGTTATGAAATTTGTAGTTTCACAATTGCCTATGTAGTTTTAAATACCACACCACCAATTATGAAATGATGAGGTAAATTGTGAAACCAACACTAAGTTTCTAAAACATTGTATGGTTGTTTATAAACCACCACATGCATAAACAATAATTTTCACAACCATGACAAGTTGTTTAACTTATTGAGGATATAAATTTGTATACAAAGTTGAAATCAGATGGATTTTTTTTAAATGGTATATATTTTTAGTAAAAATATAAAAAGGTAATCTAAAATTAATTTTCATTCCAACCATGTTCTATTTATAACCTTAAAATAGAAAACATCTCTATTCTAGGACTTGTCATGTCAGGAATACCCCAGCTTAATAGTTGAATATATTACCAACTAAATTGGATGACATTATATGCACCAAATTTAAAGGGGTTTTGTCTCACATAATTTGTGTGAAAATAAGATGAGGATTTACCTTTTATCATATCACATGGCATACAAATTTTATCTTCCTCTTGAATTGTACTTTGTTCCTCTTTATTGGAAAGTGAGTTCCTAAATGTGAAACCTAAAAATCCATGTTTAAAAAAGACCATTAATCATTCCAATCTCTTTCAACTAACAATCATGCACTATTTGGTGTTTTTTATTCTTCTTTATGGATATTACTATAAATTGTTTGTAATGTACATTATTTTGTGATAGAGCAAATCTCTGCATGAGGAGAGGCTTACACAACATCCTCCTTAATGTTTATAATAATAAAAATAAGTGAAGCTAACATATTAAATTATGTAGTAAGTGTTACAAAAAATCACCATGATTACAAATTGTCCTTATCTCAGGTCTTACATTTCAAAACATTAACATATATGGATTGAAACATATAATTATATTTACAAAGTTTCCCCTATCTTACAACTAAAATTTTGAAACATACATTTAACAAAACATATTCAATGAAGGAACATGGATTTAAAAATGTATATCCATGACAATAAAAAGTCTTCTTTTTGTAGATACTCACTATGGATGCACTTCTAACCCCATACCATTGACTTTATGTTACACCACTTGCTATTATTTCATGAAATAACCCTTTGGCATGAAAAAACCTTGCCAAAAAAATTCCATACAAACCATTATCATATCAAAATATTTTTTAGATAACCTATGTAATATTACTCCATTTTTCATGTAATAATTCAAAAACATGCTAGAAAACTTTGAAACTATTTAAGTTTTACCATGTGAAAAATAAAACCAACATAAGCATTTTATACCAGCATATATCTCCATGACAAATTATGTTCCTTATATCCATGATGTCTCCCAATACTCCACCTCCCTTCCCACCCAACACCATTTCAAATGTGCATCTCTATCTGATGTCAACACTCGCTTAGATCTATTTGGAGATGATGATCACCTAGTTCTGTTCCAACCACTACTATTTCTAACCACCTCCTATCACCACTAGTAACCTAGATCTAAGCCAAAAAATTAGGAGGAAGAAAATGGTAGGTCATGCAAATCAATCAAACCCCTTTAAATATGTTCAACCAGGGATCAACATTTCTACTTCTAGAGGATAGGATGTCATGGCAATAGAGGTAGAGGTCAGGTTGGTTTCTAGATATAATCCTACCTCTTTCATCAATGACGTATCCCACAAGCTAACACCTAGGGTGGATCCTAAAACCCTCATCTCTTATTCTCCTTATTTGGTAGTGATTTTTTAATAAGAATCTATGATAATTCTTAAAATAGAGGAATTTTCTCAACTAGGGGTATCATCTATAGATTTGTGGATCATTGACCAAAACTTCAAGAACTTAATAATTAGATTTTAAAGAACTAAAAACCCCTCCTCTAAAATAGTCTTGATATCTACCCTTGTGTAAAAAGCTTCTTTATTATAATTTTTCATAATACCAAGGACAAGGAAAAGATTTAGAGTTAGTTATGGAGCTTGAATTGCCACCTATTGGTCTTGAAATAATGGTCCCCTACCTTCAATCCCATCACTAAACCTCTTCATGTGAAAAAAAATATAGGTTTGCCTTCCTAATATCATACTATTATTTTGGATTGATTCTAGTCTAAAGGCTATTGTCATGTATCTAAGTGAGTTTCATCAATGACATCCAGATAACGATACCTTATCCTTCACTACATTTGTTAGGATCTTGGTGAATATTGACACCTCCAAGAATATTCTTGAAAAAATCGCCTTATAAGTAGGAGACTACACTTAGTCTCAAGTTATTGACTATGAAGGCTTAATATTTCATTGTCATATTTGTTTAGCATAAGGAATTTGACCAAAAATTCCATTCTACCTAGAAAAATAAGGGTTCATCTTGGTGGAAATATTTTATTCCCAAAAACCTTACATTGTTATTTATGGATGAAGAGTGGGATACTAACAGTGAGGATTTTGCCTTTTCTTCTAAATCACATGCTTCCCATAGTCTAAATGAGGACCCTAAAATATCTTCTCCCTTTGGAGAATAATTGCCTTTTGATCTAGTCTCTCCAAGTAAGGTTTTGTCTATTCCATCCTCCTCCTTGGAGGAGATCACAAATTTATATTTTCCTAGGGCCTAAACTTTTTACTAGAACAACAAAGAAAGATAAATCACAGCCCAGTGTTCCATTTTTGAATGTTTCACCAGCCCAATAGGATGAAAACAAGGAAGGATGGTTCATGGTTCAAAAGAAAAATAAATAGAAAAGCATCAACTTATCCCTCTTGTATGTGTTTTTGTTCATGTAGACCCCATGATAATACTCATAATATATGATAAAAATGGGTCATGTGCCCCAAATATTTTTCATGAAAATTTCATAGAATTTTCATAGGTAAGTTTGTTCTTTGGCAAAATTTGCTAATGTGTGGATTTCTTGTCCCCTATTTTATTTCCAATGGTAAAAGCATCCCATTAGATCATTAATTTTTCATCCTTCTCTCCATTATATAAGGCTTTAAGTAATTTAAAAACCCATTTTTAACCTAGTCTAATAAATAAATAATAAAAAACCATATATCTCCATGTTAAAATAATGTGAGTATTTGAAAGCACAATAAAGCATTGATAAATAAAAAGACATTTTTTTGCATGATATAATTATTTATTTTCATGGACTAAAAAATAAATATGTTTTCACCTTTGTGATACAATAGCCTCCATCACATTATTTTATATTTTCTCAACATATAGTGCCTCTTCTATCAATATTATCATATGCTACAATAATAAGATAAATAAAACATGCTAAAATGTAAATGAAGATGAAAATTTAGAAAATGATACATCTTAGATGTGATGGGTTTCTCATATATCTTTTTCCCAATTTAAATTATATGGATTCCCCATAATCCATCATTAATGAGTGGAATCCCTCCATGTTTTATCATAAAAATTATGTTATATATATTATTTCAACATTAGAACATAAAAATACATCTAGATATGTTTACCATTAACCACTTGAAATGGTGATGAGGAATATTCTATGGGTTAGTCCCTCTTGAAGGGTTTCATCTTGGATAGGTCTTTACTTAGACAAAAATAAATATTTGAGTTTTAAAACTAATCTTATAATAAATAATTTCCTACCATGTTTACATCTTGTAATGTTAATGGGCACTCCTCTAATGATTGATACATCTTTATTATTTCTTCCTTAAATGGGTGGGATTCTTAATTATCTAACTCTTCTCTTAGAAGTGATTCTGCATCTTCTCTATTTTATACCACTTCATTTTTTGGATATTTAAAAAATTATTATTTATTTCATATCCCTCTTCATTCTTGAAATGCATATTATAGTTATTTGGTTGAATTTTTGATCTGTAAACTAGGTGGATATTACAATCGAAGTTTCACCACCACATCCCCTTTCTAGTCAATGTGTTTATCCCAAGTTTTGTGCCATATAAAAACACCTATTAGAATATGTTCTAATGTGTATTATATATATTTTTTAATTTAATATACAGCATACAAAATAATATGAAACCTTTCACATACATTGTATACATTCCATCATGATCTAAACAAGTTACTACTTCATAGATGATTACCATTGAAATGTTTTCATATAGCTCAAATACCAAATGTGATGTTCTTTAACCTTTAAGGGCTAAGTCATGAGATATATTAAATGTTTGTATATTATCCTAGTTTCAAGGAATGTAAACCTAGAAGTAAATAAAAAAATACATCAACCATAAAGAGATAACACATAATAAATCCTAGAGAAACTCAATCTGAGAAAAATCTATCAAGACTAAATCCATGCTTCCTCATCTCCACTATGTTTTGCATTTTACGAGATTTTTTATTCTTGGCATTAAATGAAAATCCAACCTCATATATCCCATTCTCATAATTATGTTTTTAATATTTTGGGAAATATTAGCTTCTTAAAAAAGGAAGAAATATAGGACTTAGTTATCTCAGTTGTGTAGTCCTCTAATATTAAAACTAACTATCTAATTACTATAGTATACAACTAATAAACTCAATTATCTCAATTTTTTAGTCCTCCTTCTTGAATGAATTTATTTTTTATGATTATTTGATTAGATATACCTTGCCAAGAACTATACTTAAAATTTTGTCATCCTTATAACATGCCAATAAAGTTAATTAAACCTATAAAATTAAGTGTAAGTGTTAGAAATAATCTAATAAGTGTTATTTTGAATGCTAATATTCAATATATATATTGGATTAGTCCATATTTAGAGATTAAAAATTGGGTAATAGAGATGAATAGTCGAGTGTTGAAGATGAACAAAAAGAAAGTAAACTAACTTTCAAAGGCCATAACTTTTACATAGGAAATCAAAATGACATTTTTTTTTTAAAACTTGTGTATTTTTTCAATATAAACTCAAATATATACTCTAATTTTTTAATCTTTAAATATGTTTCTTTATCCATAAAACATAAACTAGTATTTTATAGGTCTCAACATGTTGTAGATTACTCATTTTTTATAATTGGTTATCTTACTAACTAAAATGGACAATATACATGATAAAATTTTGATCAATTTGTGGACAAATCTCACAATAGTTTTAATTTAAATCATGCAATCATGTTTCAAAGATTTTAATGATTATTTCACATTCTCTTAGTTAACATGATCTTGTCTTCTTTTCCACATTTTTATTTGTAGAGTGGTATTTACAACTTGCATACTTGTTCTTGAAGGACATATGATTATTTTTAATGAATTTTATCCTAAAACACACAAAAATATAATGGATATCAATTCCAATAAAATAACATTGATATATACACAAACAAGTTTGACATATGATGTCACTCTTATAACATTTCAAGGAAACAATAAAAGATTTTTTATTTCAATAACTTATTGGGATACACCTTATGAAAGAATGATGATTCTATAAATTCTTACCTCATCCTTTTTGGAAAATGGTTTTCATTGATCTCAAAAGGGACATATAAGCATGTCATTGATGCCAAAGGATCATGCAATATTTATGGAGAGAAGAGCATGTTAAATAGTTTCATTAGTACAATGTTATCATGATTTTATAGAGACCATTTATGGATGTTTGAAGTCAAATATATAGAAGATACGTTATGGGTTTCTTGTGAGCATCTTAGATATATGGTCCATTAGTTTAGATAAAGAGATATGAGCCCAAAATTGAATCATATTTGCTCTCAAACATTACAAGGTTTCTCAGTTAAACATTAAAATATTCAACCATGGCATCAATAAACATGTTTTATTTTTGTGTTATCTAGATAGAGCCAAGACTCGGTAACTTATGTTTTAACTTAAGTCCTTGTCATCATTGTGAAATCAGCCCATTCAACCTAGAAATTATTGGCTTCAGTAGTGATCAAAGTTCCTAATATTTCCTAAGTCCTTAACTTAATATTTGTCTTCACTTGATCAATGATTAGTGATTAATTGTACACTAAATATCCAATAGAGAATATCAAAGTTTATTTATAAAATGCATGTGCTAATGCCAAGTGTCACATTATTGATAGCTAAGTAGAGATAAAGGTTGAGATTATCAGAAGATATGATAGTGAGCAAGAGATCATGCAAAAGAGATCCAATGGGGTGAGTGAAATCAATGGGACAAAGTGTTTGATGTTTATCAACATAATGGTGAGTTAAATACCAAGTAAGTCTAAGAAGATTAATGAAGTGTATGAATTTTAAAGACTTAGGAAGCATCAAGATGAGACTAATTGATCGATGTTTAACATCAATATATAAGTAAAGACCATGCTAGTTTGAATATCCAAGACATATGGGAGCTCAGATCAAGAAGATTAGCAAATACATTTTAAAGTTGAAATATTAAAGTCAATAAGTGTAAAAGTATCCAATAGAGAGCATGAGCCTATCAAATATTAATCAAATTAATGCATTTTAAAGTTGATAAATTTGAATGTGGATCATTGGGTCATGGTGCTAAAAATAAACATCAGAAGTTAATATTTAAAGATATATTCATCTCATTGGTCAAATGATGGAAAATGTAGGTAAGCTATAATATATGACATAGACAATAAAACTGATCATAATGATCATTAAATTTTTTTATATTGGCATGTGTACCAAAACAAGAGACTTATATATGATAAATATCTTAAAAGATAGAGAATCATGGTGGTGGGGCATGAATTTAGGACACGAGAAACCTATGAATTAAATCAGGTTGATAATGAGTATGATGTGTTATAGTAGATGTGTGAACACATAAAAGAGGCTAGAATATATATATATATATATATATATATATATATATATATATATATATATATATAAAATCTAGGATATTATAAGGAGTGGACAGTATTATATCCAATAGAAGTATGTAGAGACACAGAGATAGAAGTTCAAAAAGGATGAGATGTTGATGAATTATGTCAAATAGAAAGTATAGAGACATAAAGGATTAGATTGAGAGAGAGATGAAGTGTTTTGAATAGAGACATATATAGAGATAGAGATAGAGGGGCAAAGAGAAGAAAGGCATAAAGAGGTAATATACAGATCATGAACATTTATAGATGAGACCTATAATAGAAAATAGAGATTGGATTATTTTATGAATAAACATTATAATTTAGATTTTTAGCTCCATAGTAGATCTAATTAGTTAGTGCCATCAGATAAGCTGAGTTGGTACTCAGTTAGGGAGTGGGTGCTTCTTTAGAGTTGGTGCTCTTAAACTAGTGGATTGGTGTCTCCTTAGGGTCAGTTCCATTAAATGTGTAAGAAATGAGGTTTTTCCAGTGAGACATTAATTGTGAGGTTGGATTAGAATATGAGATTCTAGTAGTTATTCTCACTATGGTTTTTCTATTTGGGTTTTTCATGTATATATCTCATGTCATGTGAATTTGTGTGTGTGTGTGTGTGTGTGTTATCTCTACATTTATGTTTAATCTCTATATGTATATTTTAATCTACATTAAAAGTAATTAAAGGAATAATTTTAATCAACCTAATATTTAACCCCCCTCTTAGTATATATCTGTGTTCCAACAATTAGTATCATATCCCTAGTTCCTTTGAAGAATCTTAATCATTTCAAGTAGATCTTGGATGGTGAACATAAATAACTAGTCAAAAAGGATATTCATCAAATAAAGCACCTCTCTTTGATGGATCAAAATATGCATTTTGGAGTATATGAATGGAAGCATATATATCTTTATTAGGGTTTGATGTAAGGGTGTCTATTGTGAATGGATATATAATTCCTACTACAACTCTCACTGATCAAGCTACCAAGAAGGCATATGAGAGCAATGTCAAAGTAAAGAATGCTATCCTTTATGGATTGTCTAATTCAAGTTTGTCAAAGTGATGCATTATCAAAATTAACAAGATATATTAAACAAGTTTAAGATAATATATGAAGGTGATGATAAGGTAAAGTAGGTGAAGCTTCAAACATACAAAGGTAATTTTAAAAGCCTTAAAATGAATGAAGAAGAAAAAATTGCAGACTATCCCCTTAGAGTAGATGAAGTAGTCAATGAAATTAGAGGCCTTAGAGAAGAGATGAAAGAATTAGTCATTATCAAAAATTTCCTAATAACTCGACCATCAAGGTATGACTCTAAAATCTCTGCAATAAAGGAAGCAAGAGATCTGGATAAACTCATTGTTAATGAGTTATATGGAACCCTCACTCCTTATGAGATGAGTATGGGAAAAGTAGAGAATTTAAATATTCACATCTCCTTGGATATGATTTTAATTTTTATTTGATGTTCTTCCCATTATTTAAATATTTCTCCTTCCTACTTGAAGCTTATATTCACTCACATGGTCATGGAGTAAAAATGTGTTATCTCATTCTTCATTGAGATATTGTCTTACTATTGAAGAATCATATTTTTCCCTTTGAGGTATCAAAATGATAAATTTATATTTGTAAGATACATACCCATTTGTTGGAGAAAAAAAATATCATTAAATTTGACAAAATATTAAACACCATTACCTTGAACTGGTTGTTTTTATAGGTCCAGTGACATGGTATTTTTTCCTTTGGTAGATTTTATTTCTTTAATTACCTTGGAAAATTATCTAACTCATTATTTTACACCAACATATCCAAAACATGCATATTAAAACCTTTTCTCACCATTTATTGGATTAGTCATTATTTGGCCATTAATTTCAATGACCTTTACATCATAACCCATATCTGTTAGAACCTTAGAGATAAATATGTTGGTATGATTCTAAAATTTACCAAAGGAGACATCAAGGTCTTGATTGTAGGATAGAAAATATAATGTAATACTTAATTTTCACACATCATTCATGGTTTTCACATTTTTGGTAAAGGATAGTCTCCTTTGCATGGTAGAATCTTCTCTCTCCTTCACACCTTAACCATAATCTTGGATTTTTTTTGAAAACATATTCCCCAGTTTGAAAGTCATGCTAAATATCTTAAATTATACCCATGATAAATTATTGATGGTTCAATAATATCTCTTGTAGATCTTTATTCTAATATTCCAAGTGCGACCATGTATTTTTTTATTCAATGTTTTCGATTCTAATTTTTATGTTAGTATCTTCAAGCTCTTGAAAGCTTCCTCTCTTCAACACTTTACCCATGGTTGAACTTTTACAACCAAGAAAGTTTCACTTTTTTGTAAAAAATTACACACACACACACACACACACGCACACACACACACACACACACACACACACACACACACACACACACACACACACACACACACACACACACACACACACACACACACACACACACACACACACACACACACACACACACACACACACACACACACACACACACACACACACACACACACACACACACACACACACACACACACAACATGTAATGTGATAATGTATTTTCAAATTACTTCAAGGAAAAAGGAAAACCTACTCTAATATAAATCTGATTTGTAAGCTAGATGTATAATCCAATCTAGGCTTCAATTTTTTTTTTTCAAACCAAATTTTGTCCTCAAGTTATGTGACATATAATTACAAAAAAAACTTTGTAACAAGATGTATTACAAAAATTTTACTATCATATTTCTCATTAAATATATTAAATAAATATTCACATGCAATTCTAACATGTTACACACATTACATAACACCCTTCACATACGAAGCATGATAATACTCCATATATGACTATAATTGAGATGATTGTATAAAATTTCAAGAACAATGTGAATTATATCAAACTTTAAGAATATGATTTATTATTTTTATAGATGAGTCCTAACCTCTATTTATTCTTTTTGTATTATACTAGTGACAATGTATTGAAAACATGCAAGAAAGGTAGGGGACAACGTGAAAGAGAGATAAATAAAACATAACCAAAAGAGAATAAATATGATAAAAATATAGAAAGAGTAAATCCACGCTTCCTCATATCCACTATTTTCTATAATTTATAATATTTTTCCTTCTTGGGATTACAATGATACCAATTCATTAAGAGATCGTATGCTTTCAATAATCCATGTACACTTTAGTTCGAGACATAATTATTTATAAATATAGACTACTGAACTTGGACATATTAGATATGTAGTCTACACAACATATCTTACTACACTTGAATTTATATTTCACACTTTAGATATCTCCCATTGCATCATTGGGCTTCTGCTTATACAAATTTCACATATTTGAGCAATCTCTTAAATATCCTCAACACTAAGTGAATGCATGAATTAAATGATAGCTTAATCAATGAATTCATTTTAATAATTTTATAGGTTTATATATAACATAAATAAAACACCTTAAGCTCAAAAAATAATCCCTAGAGTTATAAATTAAATTGATAACACGTTTATTTTCTTTTAACTTCTTTTATAGGAAAAATCAACTCTATATGAAGTTTGATACTACTGTAAGAATTGTAAAAGCAATAGGGAAATTTAAAATCCACTAGGTTGGTTGATAAATTCCTAATAAATATTTAAAAAAATTAATTTTGTTGAAAAACCGATTTTAAATCTTTTAAAACATCCTAGGTGGTTTCCAAACTACCACCTCCATAAACCAATGTTTTTTTAACAATTAAAATTCTCATACTTTCATAAATACATCTATTTTCCATATGAACATGAAATCACATGACTTTATTGAAACTCCATATTTTTTATATATTAATCTAAATATATACTCTATAACTACTTATTATGCCAACCATATACCTTTTAAGCCATTATAATGAACATTGATTCAACAATTTTGGGAATATTGGTGTATTATTCCTAATTTAGTTAAAGGGCATGAGTAATAAAATCATTCAATAACTATGCCATAATTAAATTAATAATTTGTTAATTTTGATTGTTGTTTAGACTTTCTAAAATTATCAAGTAAATATAGAGAAATATAACTTAGCTTAGAACTATGCTAATCAAATTGAGACAGAGGTTGATATTGACTATATAGGACTATGACACTATCAAAAAATGAGATTTAGACTTCATTTTTTTATTTTAAAAGAGAACTAGAATTGGAAAAGTGTGGTATCAATATTATAGTCCACCTCTACCATTGTTATTTTTAATAAATAAGTTTTTTAGGTTTTATTTGACAGGTCTATGTGACCATGTCTATTAATTTTTAGTAGTTAGAAGTCTATAGAGCTCCATGTAGATCAGATTCTTTCTTCAAATCATATCTTCCATTGTGTTTTGAAAATTTTTGGGTAAGACTCAGGGTTTGTGTGTAATATGCACTAGACATGCTTCACACCCTGTATGTGGGAATGCTTCCTACATACCAATACTTTGAAGATGGATCAAGCCATATGTAGTTCTCCCATTGGATGTGATTTATGTAATTGATTGTATGAAGATGCATAATGCTAGACTAGATGTACTTGAGATGGCTAGGGACTGGTTTAGGAATTTGAATAAGTTTGTAAGGGTATTGGATGACTATAAGTAGAGAATAAGGAAGATTTCTTGAGTGTTATTGCTTGCTTAGTGATAGTTGTCAACCATTTCAAAATGATCTTTGAATGGGATTTTATAGGGATCAATTGGTCATGGATTGAATTTGCTCACGTTAGGATGAGTAGGATAAGGATGGGAAATTAGAAGGAATTGAATATTGGGGCCAAAAATGGACTTGGACAATAACACTAAAAGTAGATAGGAGTGGCATTGATTGCATAGTTTTAGTGTGGTGTTATTATCTTGATTAGATGGGACCTAGAGGGATGGATTATTCATGGAAAGAAGAGTTTGGCTTAGTTGGGATCAAGTCTAGAATGATATATATGATTGGGAATAAATAAAAACAATAATTTGAGGTTTATGAGAGAAAACAAGGGGAACCTATGGGCTAGGTGTCATTAACCATGCTCAAGTTATGATTTTTTTCATTTTATATGACTACATATGTACCCCCTTTATTCTAGTGATGTAGCAAATTCAAATACTAGGATAAATGAAAAATAGAAAGTGTACCTGAACCTACCTACAAGGGTGAAGCTCATGAAGTTATGAAATGCTCAGTATGCATAAAGGGAACACACTGTGAAGTGTGAATCTATAAGAAAAACAAAGAGTAGATCAATTCTTAATAGATACGCTATATCTAAATTAAGAACATACAAAGTTGGATAAGAGAGAGAGAAAGAGAAAAGAATGAATATACCTCATCAAGTACATGAACCAATACCAAACTATTTTGATTCTGAGTGATGCTAAGTAATGTTGGATGATGTTGTATCTAGAGTAATACCATGAATGGAGCCGAATGCTCAATTCTTTAAAAGTGGCTCAATAATGCAAAGTCTATCCCTTTGGTTCCATCATTGCCTACTAAGTGAAGCTAGATGATCCTACATGTTTTTATCAATGGTTAGACTATGTATCCAATCCCTTTGAATAGGTGGGTCAAGAATACAAAGGCTAGCTAGTCTTTTGGCTCTATTGTTACCCTGTGAAGTGAAGCTATGAACTGATATCAGTATGAAATGTATGTTATATCAGATGGACCCTATATCCCATGAATTTACTATGATATATCAATGTTGACATGGATAATTAATTTTATGTTTGAAACTAGGCTACTCTTGGCCATTCTAAAATATGGAGATTAAGCTCGTATGAAAACCACTTTGAAACTAGTGTACTAGGCTTATATGAAAGCCAATCGAGAAATCAAAAACTTAGGAACTCGATGAATTATAAGGTTAGGTTTTTATGAAATCCATTCTAAAATGATGCTAACCACCTATAGATGAAATAAGTCATGAAACTATTGAGAATTCCTATGTAGTGTTGAACTCTAGAATAAAATGTGTTGCACACATTGCCCTAATCAATGGTGTCTAAAACATGGATTTTGATATGAAGTTATACCAACTACCATATCTAAAACTAAAATCAATATCCATCATGCCACACATAATTCCCCCTATATCTGGATTCTCTAAGAAAAATTATACCAAAAACGTTAACTCTGGTCTGAACTGTAGCTGATAAAACTATAACTAAACTTACCATTCTATCTATTTTTAGAAAAATTGGTTTTTATACTATTTGGACAAGAGCACCTAAAGTGGACACTAGTGTCACACTATTTTCCATGTTGGGTGCTATTTTTCAAGGCCAAATCTAATAACTATTCAATATTTTTGACTATCTATTTGGTCTATGTTGACTATTTTGATGTCTGGGTGTTCTGAAAACTACTTTTTTGACCAATAGGATCTCTAATGTTTATCACAAAACCCCTATTTTTTCCCCTCTTTCAAGGATAGAAATAAGGAAAATATAATTACTACCCTCAAAATAAATATCCCTACAAGTGTGTTACACTACTAAGATACATGATATAGAATTGATAATCGATAAGATATCTCAAGACATAACATGATTTATATTAAGACGTTAGATCAATATGGTTTTCCTAGATATATGTAACAATGTAATATCATATGAAATGTATTAAACTATAATTTAAAGTTTGGTTAGCTTTTATTTGGAGGGATGGAGCAAGATGTCCATGGCATCCAAGAAAGCAAGATAAATGTATGATTTGGATCATGGCATTGCAAATGATCAAAGAACAATCAAGAAACAAGCACATGAAGAAAGAATCAAGAATCATACAAGGTTGGCCAAGGGGCCAAAAAAATAAGGGACATGGTTACGTGTCACTCAAATTGGAAAGCAAGCATGCAAGGCATGTTCAAATGACACATACACATATAATTGAAACATGCAAAATTGGTGTGGAAGGCAAAATCACATAGAGGAGTATAGGAAAAGGAAATCAGTAGATGTCCTAATTCACACACATTAATAGAAGAAAAGGACATTGGTAAATGTCCTAAGGCACATATAGGAGACAAATAAGAACTAATAAATGTAAAAAATCTAGCTATATAAAGCAAGGAAGGCAAGCATGTAATAACTGGAAATATAACCACATCTAACTAATAAAAAAAAATGATTGTATGTAAGACATGTTAGTAAAAGACTAGATATATTCTAAGAATTACACAAGTGTTATATACTAGTGAGTGTTGATAGAGAAATTTATGTAAGCTAGTACATAATGTACATCAACATGATAACTAGAGTGTGCGATGTGGGAATGACATGACCTAGATGGTGTAGTCATATAGAAGATGCCCCCAATGGGTATGTATATCAATGTGTGTCTTGAATGTAGAAATAGGATGCCCCACTAATGGGAAGAGTGAAGCAATCAAGTAGCTAGAAGTCATTACACACACTCAAAGAAGATCAAGTGAAGCATGGTAATGAAGATAAATAAACAAACAATAGCATAGAGCAGAAAATGTAAGTTTAATATAGTATTAGTGTTGTAAATAATGGATGATGCATAAAATCAAAATGTTTCTGGTGTTTTGACATATTTAAATGTTTTTGGAATTTTTGATATGTTATATTATTTTTGTATTTTTGGAATATTTGCTGTGTACAATCAATCACAGGAAGACTATGTACAATAAATCAAAGGAAACTACGTACATGTACAATAATAAAAAAAACTATGTACAATCATTTGAAAAGAGACTATATACAAGTATGTCAATAAAGAAATATGTACACAATGATATAAAAGACTATGCTCAATGGGGAAAAGGGCTCAAGGATGGAGCCCACTAGGGATGGAAATGGAGGAAGGGCTCATGGCCATAATCAAATGCTGCAAGATGATCATCATAAGTATCATCATATGTTGTGTTCATGGTGTCATTTTTTTCAAATTAAAAATAAATTTTGTTCTAGTGGTGGAGATGTTGATTCCCCTATTATATGTTTAGCTCTAGTAGTAGATTGCTTCAGTGGAAGTAATGAATCTAGTGCTAGTGGTGCTATAATCTAAATAATACCTTGAACCTATAATTTATCTAATCTCTACTATAAATTTGTACATGAGTTTGTATCAGGTCCTATGATTTTGTGAAGAAAATAAAATGGGTAACCATCCTTCTTTGATAATTTTCTAATAGATATATGTCATATTGTAGGTAATGTTATTAATCTATGATCAAGTAACATATGTAACATAATATATGGTAGATTTTGTGTGCTACTTCCCTATATCTTAATGAATGACTCTATATCCATAGAGGTAACCATGTGAAATGCATGTGGTAAGTGATCTGTCTGTGGTCACAAATGTGGATTATATCCTAAAAGTGTAGTGCAAGATGCTAAGAGTGATTTAGGATGTCCAATGAGAGATCTAGAGTCATTTCATTACTCTCCTAGGCTAATTAGTGTAAATTTCAACCCACATAAATATTTATTTATGAGTGTGGTTCTTATATCATCATCTAAAGGAGCCTAAGAATCTACATTAGCATCATATACATATGGTAGCTAAGAATTTACCACAAGGGGTAACTATGATATGGGAGTCTCATCAAATATAGTAGTAGAATACAATGGTGATGTGAGAGTGTCTGAAAGTGGCATAGTAACTGTATCCATACAATCAACTAGTATTATTGGAACTATTGTTGATGAATGCATAATAATAGGTGTAGGAATCATGATTAATGGATTAGTTGAAATGACTAATGCTGCTAGGATTGGTTGAATATCTAGAGCTGAGGGCACACCTATAAGTAGAGGAGTGAGAGAAGTGCTAGTCTCTCCAACCTCACATGTATGTATCTAATCAAGAGAAATGAAATGAGACTATGGCTGAACTATGATATGAGGTGTCCCATCCAGATAAATAGTTGAACATGACTTTATAGTTTGATAATATTTGAATGGTTGGTTATCTGTTGGAAATGTATATAGGTATCCTTCATAGAAAAACTTAACACACTGATGAAAAGTAAAAGGAGCTACCCCCATAGTATGTATCTAGGGTCACGTGAGTAAAATATTATAATGAAGAGGACCTGACATGAAGTGAAACTATGTAGAGAGGTTTTGTGTCTTATAATGATATTCAAAGCAATGGTACCTAATGTCTATCATGGTATATCATCAAACCCTTTAGTGTTCATATTTCATTTTTTCATGGATGCCATATCTACACCCATGGTTTTTAAGAATGTAATATTACATATATTAAGTCTTGAACAACTATCAACTAAAATTCTCTTGACTATTCTAGTTTTGATTTGAACTTATATGAATAGTGGTAAATTTTGATCAATAACTATCTGAGAAGGTATGTCCTCATGATCAAAATAAATTACATCTTATATATTTTTTAAAGTGTTGACCACTTATACAAAATAAGAAGGCTCTAAATCAATGGGCATAAAAGTCTAAGTGAGTGCCTAATAAATAATTCATTAAATACATTAGCTTTCTAAAGTAGTTCTAACATGGAAATCTTAGTTGGAGTGTTTCTCAACTGATAAACAATATCATATGCCTTGTGTAGATCTTCTTAAGCATGTGGTTTTGGCTTGGGATAGGAACAAATAAGAGGGTTATGGGGTTCCTAGCTAGGTGGAAGAGGCATGGTGGTACATTGAGTAACAACTCTCACTATATTATCTACTATCCATATAGGACTAGTAGTAGCTAAGGGAGGAGAGCTAAGAAAATCGACAGGTTGAGGTGGTAGAGGAACAAAGGGTGTCAACCAATCTCTTTGGTGATAGGTGGTGACCTAGAGAAGATTTAAATGAACCATGCAACATGACTTGGGATGGGGTAGAGGATCCAAGGGAGGTAATGCAAGAGGTATCTGAACATGTTTAATAATAACTTTCTTAACATCATCCCATAAAAATAAAAATAAGTAGGAAATGCAAAGAATAAAAATTTATACTAACATATGATAGACTTCAGCATTAATTTACATGATAGGAACATGTATGGTTTCCTTATTATTTAAAAAAAATGTAATAAAATTTTGTAAATAAGGGAGATTCATTTTTGTAATATGATTATAAGTGTAAGGTGATACATCAAGAAGCAATCAGACTTAGTAAATGACATTAGGGTTTAGAAATTTCTTTTGGGGATTACTATTAAGTTTTGAAATTTGAATTGATTTTTTTATTTAAATATGCTATTAGAAAATCAAAAAATGATTGGAAAAAATACTGGAAAAATACTAGGACCTAGTATGTGCATCAAAGGTTTGAAAGGAAATTATTTAAAATTTACTACTAAATTTTAAAATTTGAAATGAATTTATGATTTAAATAATTAAGTAAAATTCATAAATTTATAGAAAAAAGTAGTAGTAATTTCACCCTAGGGATTTTAAGGTTTTTGTGCACAAACAAAGTAAGTTGGGTTCACCAAATGATTTAACAATTTTGGGATTATTGGTGTATTATTCTTAATTTAGTTAAAGGGTTTGAGTAATAAAATCAATCAATAGTTATGACATAATTAACTTACTAATTTATTAATTCTAATTTTTGTTTATACTTTTTAAAATTAGTAAGTGAATAGAGAGAAATGTAACTTAGCTTAGAACTATGTTAATCCAATTGAGATAGAGTCTAATATTGAATGTGCAGGACTGGGACACTATCACAAACTAAGATTTGGACTTTATTTTTTAATTTAATAGGAGTGTTGAAACTTGACAAGAGTATCACTGGTGTTGTAGTCTACCTCTTTTGATATTGTTCTAAGGATCTAAGCTTTCTAGGTTTTGTTCAATAGGTTTATGTGACCCTATCTATGAATTTTAAGTAATTTTAAGTTTATAGATCTCCTTATAAATTATATTCTTGATTCAAACCATATATATCATTATACTTTGACTAATTTTGAGAAAGAGGGGGGGGGAGAGGGGTTCGTGTGTGTAAGATGCACTAGATGTGCTTCACACCTTGTGTGTGGGCATGTTACCTACATACCAATACTTTGAAGAGGGATCAAGCCATATGTAGTTCTCCCACTTGATGTTATTTATGTAATTGAGTGTATGAAGATGCATAATGCTAGACTGGATGTACATGCGATGGCTAGAGACTAGTGTAGTAATTTGAATAAGTTTGTAAGTGTATTGGTTGGTTGTATATAGAGAATAGGAAAGATTACTTGAGTGGTCTTTTTGGTATTCTTTATTGCTTAGTGATAGTTTCCAACCCTTTCCAAATGATCTTTGAATAGGATTTTTTTGGGATCTATTGGTCATGGATTGAATTTGCTCACATTAGGTTGACAAAAATAATGATGGTAAATTTGAAGGAATTGATCATTGGGTCCATAAATAAACTTGGAAAATAGCACCAAAAGTAGACATGAGAAGCTTTAGAACTATAGTCCCAGTGTGGCACTATTATATTAAGTAGACATAACCTAGGGTGATGGATTAGTTATGGAAAGAGGTGTCTAACTCAACTAGGATTGAGTCTGGAAGGCTAGGAATGACTGGGAATCAATGAAAACAAGCCTATGAGGGTCATGAGAGAAAGAAAGAGGTAACTATAGTTTGGGTGTCATTATCCATTTTCAAGTTACCAATTTTTACATTTTATATGACTACAAACATTAACTCATTTTTAAGCCTTAGTGTTTTATAAATTCCCATTTTTGATAGTTGATTGTCTTACTGAATGAATTAAATGATCTTACCAATAAAAATTTATCATCACATATGGATTTGAAATATTTATTTATCCATAATGAGATTAATATTTTGGCATTTTATTGAATAATTAATACTACCCCCATTTGGAACCATAACCTAAAATTGTTGTGTTGGATAAACAAAATAGTTCAAATATGAATCTAATTTAAAATTGACCAAATTGTGAGTGATTTTAGAGTTAATAAATATGGTCACCTATTTTTTTAAAATAAATAATACCTTTATATTTCATATACTAATAACACTTGATAACATATGGTCAAATTTTTTTTGAAATCCCCAGAATCTAGTTTCTCAACGGAGTCTACAAATTTACATTCATCACATTATACTTCATTGATTCCATCATTAAAAAAATATTTTCATCATATTAATGTCCTCTACTACATTTTTGTCACATTTAAAATGTAATTTTTAAAAAAAAATCTTCAAAGTTTTAGGGTGTTAATCATGTTGGTAAGGAATGTTAGTGTCAACATTCTACTATGTCTTTTATTAATGACTATATGTATACTAATATCTAGGGTATTTTATTCTTCCCAACATATTAAGACAATACAATCAAATAAATAAATCATATTAAACATATGTAAATCATGGTGAATGTGGTCCTTGAGACTACCAAGAAACAAGTTGCTCAGGTTCTTGAAACAACCCCCCAAAAAAATTGTAATCATCTTTTAGAGTACACTTTAAATACATGATAGACCCACTTGTTAACATAATGAAAAGTTCAGCAAACTACACATTAACATGATTGGAACCAAAGGAGGGTAATATGAGGAAGTTCACTAGAGGTAAGTACATACAAAAGGATTTATGGGGAAGTTGGTTATTATTTAGATGGATTATAGGATTTAAGGCATATCAGTGTATGCATACACTAAAAAGTCCTGAGTACCATAAGTGGCACTTGCTATTTCCTCATATGACCATTTCTAGGTTTTTAACCTTATTTAAATGCCTCATTCTCCTCAATGGAGTTCAATCACACATGAGGATGGCTAATTTAAAGAAAGGGATTAATTGAGAAGGTTAGAATTAAGGTTTTTAAGTTAACATATAGGTTACCCAAGCAATTAAATTAAGATACAAGCCATATAATACATAAGCATTCAAAAATCAATAAATAAAATTAATTCCATGCTTGTAGATTTTTAATCCTTCATATAGAAATTATAAAACATAAGAGCAGACATATTTAATACATCATTTTTGAGTGTTACTACTTGGGTTACAACACCTTACAACCTTTAAGGTCACTAGAATTGTATGTTAAATATTCATATCAAACATGGATGCTTATACAATCCATGTATGTCAATCTATAGTCTATTAAAATATTCTTAATTAGCATAGCGAATACTATATAAAATAGTGTAAGACATTGACGTTATTAATTTAAAGTTGCCTTATAATTTATGTAGTTAATAATAAAATCATACATCCATTATGAAAGATCATTCTCTATTAAATACATCATTTCATAAATGAATATCAAGGTGTTAATAATTCATTTACATTAGATCAAAAAAAACAAGTGGAATTTAATAATTAAAGTAATGAAATTCATTCAAGTGTCAAGATGAGTGAAACCCAAATAAAAGGTTCCTCACAAGGAACTCTTATAAACCTTTTGTTGGCAGCCATGGCAACCTGCCATGTAAGTTCATCTCAAGGGGAGAAAGAAACATAGATATAACTTTCATGTTAATTTAACATCAAAAGATAACTAATCATTGTTTAAGGCTTGCACTTTAGTCTCACATAATGTATTTATTTGGGAATATAAGGAGAGTATTGTACATGATTATTACATTTTTTATTTAACCATTCTTTTTCCCTTGCTATATATGTTTATGAATTACATTCAACTTCTATAACTATATGAAAAAATTGAAAAATAATAATTTATAATTGGGACATACCTTGCCTAAAACTAATAGATCTAAAATACATGATAAAAGGAAGTATTTATTCCATTTTACTCATATTTGAGCTTTATGCATTACTGCAAGGGTTAGATGTTCTAATGCATTTATGTTCTTATAGATAGAAGTAACCATTTATCTCCTTAATAATCTAGGTAAGATAATTATCATGACACTTTCTCAATTTTAACTCCAACTGATGAAGGTGAGATTAAATGAATATGTAATTCAAGAAAAAATATTATCTTCTATTAATTCACATACAGTTTGAAGTATACAACTATAACCATCTATGTGTAATCCCTCATTTATTTGTCACTTCATAAATCAATAATATGAAATTATCATTAATACTCATAAAAACCTAATGCATATATTTTAAAATGGAACCATTTCTATAAAATAGATTCATCCTAACTTTCTAGGTGATTCTCCACAAAACCAGAAATAATATAATTAAGGTATTTACTTTTAACATAAATCAAGTAATACAAAATCATTTTTGTACCAGATTCTTGGAACTATGAGAGTTGGTTCATCTAGTATTGAAACCCATTTATAGATCATATAAGTTAGTAACATCAACAAGTGATTATTATTTACTTCATCATAATGAATAAGTTTAAATACCACCATTACAAATTATATTTTAACCTTATTTATTCCACCCTCTAGATAATCCATTTCCAGATTCTATTCACAAGGTTTATTAGTAGACAACAATATCATTAATATAATGAATTCAATATTAATAACATAATCTAACTAAATTAATAAATACATTTTTTACAATCATTCATGTGACATTATCAATATATAAGTCAAATCAAACCAGCTAATTAGGACAAGCCTACCCCACTAGTCCTATGAGCCCCCCATCAATGGCCCTTACCACCTAAACCATAAATAGGTTAGTGGTTGTGGTAATTAGGAAAAGGTAAAGTATTCTAAGAACATCGAACCCCAAACAAGGACATAACACAAAAAGACACAAATAGTAATGTATATTCATTCTAAGATGAGATTGGAATACTTAAACCATCAGGGTATAGGTTAAGGATGAGGATGGTTAATTTCATATATTCTAATGATATAGAATGGATTAAATATTAATCTATTGTATATCTATCAAATTCATCCCACTTGAACTTCATCCAATAGCCTGACCAGTCTTCAAACATATAAACCCTCAATATATATGTGCAACTATTTCATTATATTATAGGAATGGATTTGTACACATTCAAACATGACAAAAAAGATATAATCAAAATTTAATTATAAAAAAGGTAATAGTTGTCAATCTGACTCAGCCAACTTAAAAATGTCCAAGCCAAGTTTTACTAATCACAATATAACATGGAATATCTGTTAAGTTCAACACAACCCATTAAAAATCATAAGGACAAAATTATGAATGAACATCAATTGAATAACACATATTTATGTCAAATTCCCAATGGTCGATGGAATCAAAAGGTTGAAGTGATTAGTCTAGACATACATAAATGTATAGCCACATAAGCATATCTAGATACATCTCTCTCTCTCTCTCTCTCTCTATATATATATATATATATATATATCTATGTGTTCATATTTCCCTTATCCATGTGTGTGTGTGTGTGTATTACACACACACACACACTCGCACACACACACACAAATATATATATATATATATATATATATATATATATATATATATATATATATATATATATATATATATATATATATATATATATATATATATATATATTTGTGTGTGGGTGTGTGCACGGACGCGAGCGTGTGTGTAACACACACACACACACATGGATAAGGGAAATATGAACATAATTGTTTAAACACAACTACCCATACATATAAACAATTTGTTTGAATATATATATATATATATATATATATATATATATATATATATATATATATATATATATATATATATATATAAAATAGACTTTAAATTAATTTAAAATGAAAACCATGAATCAATCAATTCAAGACTTCTGAAAACCATATAAAGAAAAACAAGGCTCAATATAACAACATTTCTTAGTATAATGAGATAATCCTAGTGATTAAATAATAAAAAGATAAAATTTCATTATACAGACTAAACAAATTACCGATTCCTTCAAATAATAGAAATATTCACCACCTCGAGAAGTATCTTTTAGAGAAACAATATAACCCAAATAAATTAACACATCCCAGGTTAATGAATACAAGTTGGATTCATAAAATGTAGGTAGGTGGTAGAAATGGATATTATAAAAAATAAGGCAATCAATTTTAAATAAAATCAATCCACCCATCATATACAATTGATTCTTTCAATCCTAAGTTCTATCTTAACCAATATCTAAACCCAAACATTCATGCATAAATGTGCCTGAGAATCCAAAAGAAACACTTGATATTTAAATGAAAAGAACACAAATTTGGAAAGGTTATAAACATGGGTTCCATAAATCTCTACATCAAACCATGATATAAGGTAACCTAGTCACACATAAGAACCTAGTCTAGAAAGGTATAGTGATGGGTAAGAGAAATATTCAAACCATACATCATTCATATACTTGTCCCAGATCATAATGATCCAACAACATAATGATAAGAAATAGATTTCATTACACACACACACACACACACACACACACACACATGAGGTTTATGTGTAAAAAACATATTTTTATATTGCTTTATTAGGTATGTGCATGCAATTGAAATTACAAGGACTTTCGACTACATCTACAGCCTTTATATTTTTATCATTATAGAAACCCAATAAAAAATAAAAATCTAGAAACTCAAAATACAACTTACCTGAAAACCATGAAGAAAAATATAGGAGGAATGACAAGCTCCAAGATTCATCCATAATCACTATGTTGTTTCCAACTAACAGCCCGCCATTAAAAGTAGGTTAACTAGTTCACATTTTGCACCCAAAAACTCCTATATTCCTAACACTCTATCTACCGTCCATTTTCTCCATCCCTTTCCATCTATTTTCCCTTACTCCATTTGTCATTAAATTTTTCTATAGGAGAGATAAACTTGGTGTATCTGAAGGAGATCCTACTAGCTTTCCATTAATGGTAAGTCTATAAATCTAGCTATTTAAACATGATATATCCAATAGGAGAATATATTAGTAGAGGTTAATCCATGATCAACATAGCCAATGGGTATCATCATAACCCTTTCCACCTACCTTATTAAATAAGGATTACCACATTTTCAAGTACACCATTGACCCCAAGTCTATGTGATAATAACACCACCCTATGTTTAATTCAAAAAACAACTTTATAGTTATCTAAATCAAATTCCATAAGCCTTAAGTAATAGTGCAAGGTTGAAGGGGGGGTTATGGTGTGATGGGGATAACAAATGTTCTCAAGGGTTAGGTATAGGTATATTAGATAGGTCAAATGAATGAGTTGGTAGGGATTAATAGGGAACAAATGTGATTCAAAAACCTAGTAGAATAAGGAGTGAATATGTGTGTATGGGGAATGGTGGAAGCTAAAAAAATAATAGAAAATGATGAACCAAAATGATAAGTAATAACCTATAGTGGAACTAGTAAGGTACAAAAGTCAATACATACTCAAGGACCACAACTAACAAACACATAATAAAAATAAATAACTAAATAAAATTGTTTGAAGGCTAATCAAACAATAGTATACATGTTAGTCATATAGATGTGCTCAAAAGCATTTTTTTAGGATTATAGCCTCAACAAACCTGCCTAGATCATAGATAACCTATAGTCACCAATATGGAAAAAATGCATTATGTCATAATCTAATAATCCATATAGATCATAAAATCATTAATTTTAGAATAATAATAAGACCATAACATAATTAATCATAGAATAAGTACACAACCAACACTACTACAAAAATTACAATATAATCCAGCTAAACAACATCTAAACTAGTTTAATATCAAATTAATAAAGTAATAACAACATCATATATATGAAAATATGGGATCATGTCATCCTTTTTCACATGGAAATGAGCCATCCTAATGACTTAATCAAAAATCCAAGAATAATGTTGTTTGAAAACATGTGCATCTTCCCAAGTGGAACTTATTTCATTGATAGGATCTCATTGCACTGAAACCTATTTTTATTTCAACTTCACATAGCTTTATGTTGCAATGGCCTAGAATTCTCACTGGTTCTAACTAGATCTTTTCCTCTTTCATGACTTGTAAATGAGTCCAATCAAAAACATGAGATGGATCAAGTATATACTTTCTCAATAATGCAAAATGAAAAACATCATGAATCCTTGCAAGAGAAGGAGGAAGTGCCAATCAATAAGCAACATGACTGATTCTTTCCACTATTCCCAAAGGTCCAACAAATTATAGTGCCAACTTGGAAGCCTTGCCAAATTTAGTAGAATTTTTTTGTGGTCTAACATGTAAAAAAACTTTATCTCCTATGTTGAATTCCCATAGAGTTCTCTTAAGATTTTCAAAAAGAAATTATATCATAAGATACCTTTCATTATGCCTTATTATTTACATCTTTGTGTCATATTCCAATAACAAATTTGGCCTATTAACTTCACTATTTTCTAAGTTGTCCTAGCTAGTAAATGTTTTACACTTACGTTTATATAAGGCCTCAAAAGGGGCCATATTTATAGTTGAATGGTAAGAATTATTATATACAACTTCAACTAGATGAATATAATCCTCCAATTTAGTTTGATGATATATTACATACATGTGCAAAATTTCTTCAACCATTTGGTTGAGCCATTTAGTTTTTCCATCTAATTTTGGATGATATGATGACCTGAAATTAATCTTTATACCAAATGTTGTACTTAAAGTGTGTTGAAACCTTAAAGTAAATAGTTTGTCTCAATATGATAATATCACCTTAGGTATGCCATGGAGTCTTAATAAAACTTTCATAAAGTGTTCTACAAATAAATAAGAATCATCTATCAAATTTTTAGTAATAAAGTGGCCAACTTTAGCTATGTTATCAATTACCACTAGGATTGTGTCATGTTTATTGTGTGGTTTAGAAGCCCTAAAATAAAATAAAGTGAAACTACAACCCAATTATCTTTAGGAATATCTTGAGGGTACAATATCCCTCCTAGATGGCAATGCTCAGATTTAACCCACTCGCATTTTGCTACAAATTTAGCTACATCATGATTCATCCTAGGACAAAAATATATCTTTTTCAACTCTTGCATCATTTTTGTCACACCTAGATGAGCATAATAAGGTATTGTATTCACTGCCTTTATTAATGAATTTCTCAAATCACCCATCCTAAGACATAAATTCTACCTTTATGCCTAATCAAGCCATCTTTTACAAACAAAAATTTAGTAAATCATTTTACTACTAGTTCATCACCCAAACCTTCACTTACATTATGGTAGAATACATCATCAAGATATTTTTCCAAAAAATCACTTCTAAAATTTACTTGTAATATTGACAAGGCAGCAAGGTATGTGTGTCTACCGAGTGCATCAACCACATGGTTTTCCTTGCCTTTGACATAGTAAATATTTATGCCAAAATATTTCAAAAATTATAGCCATCTAGACTAGCATGCATTCAAATCTTCTTGAGAGAACAAATACTCAAGACTTGTATGATCACATTTCACTTGGAAAGGTTTTCCCAACAAAAAATGTTTCCATTTCTTAAGTGCATGGAAAACAGTAGAAAGTTTCATGTCATGAATAAGATAATTATTTTTATGCTCTTTCAACTTTTAGGACTCATAGCCCATAACCTTACCATCTTGAGTCAAGATTCCTCCATAACCTTCTTTGGAAGCATCCACCCAAACTTTGAAATTATCCTTTGGGTCCTATATGATTAAAATAACAACTATAGTAAGTAGCCATTTCAACTTAACAAAGGATTCCTTATATTAAAGATTCCATTCAAACATTTTTCCTTTTCAAAACAAAGAAGTGATAGGGTAGGCCACACTTGAAAGTTTTTCAATAGAGCACTAGTAGTAGCAAGCCAAACCCATGAAGCTTGGTACTTCATGCACATTCGAAGGAACAAGACAATCTTGGATGGCTTTAATCTTGGTAGGGTTAGTATAAATTCCTTATTTAGATATTATGTGTATTAAGTAATGAATTTAAAATTCATAGAATGCACATTTGGATAATGTCCAATAAAGCTTATGTTATCTTAGTATTTGCAAAAGTAGACGAAGTTGATGGTCATGTTTAGCCTCATATTTTGAATAAATCAAAATTTCATATAAAAACACTAGCACAAAATTATCTAATTAATCTTTAAAAATTTTATTCATAAGGTTCATGAAGGTTGCATGTGCATTGGTTAGGGAAAAAGGCAAAACCATAAATTTGTAACCTCCATAACAGGTCCTAAAGGTTTTTTTATGAATGTCCTCTTACTCGATGCATAACTGATGATAACCAGACCTCAAGTCTATCTTGGAAAATAATTTAACACCCTTAATTTGGTCAAACAAATCATCAATCATTGACAAAGGGTAGAAATTTTTTATTGTTCCTTTATTCAACATGAAATAATCTGTACAAAGCCTTATAGTACCATCCTTCTTCTTTAGAAAGACAATCAGATCACCCCAAGGACACACACTTGGCCATATGATCATAATATCTAAAAATTATTATATTTAAACTTTTAATTCTTGTAGAACAACCACATTCATGTGGCAAGGTGCCTTAGATGTATGGGTAGATCCAGGTATGATGTAAATAAAAAAACAAATTCTCACTTGGGTGGAAACCCATGTATATTTTTAGGAAAGACATCTATAAATTCCCTTAATATGGGGAAATTCACATGGTTTAGTTTTTTCTCATTAGTAATTCCTTTTAGTTGGACTAGATAGAGTTTTCAGCCTTTCCTAACAATGCTTTTCAACTATAGGAATGAAATTGTTTTACATCTCATAATCCCTTACATGCCTTGCAATTCTACAATTTGGCCATGGTCATTGGTGCATCACATCATTTTTACTACAAATCCAAGTGTGGATTGATGCTCATGTAACCAATACATCCCAATGATGAGATCATATGACCCTAAAGGTGTGAGAAATAGATTTGCTTTGGTCTTAAAAACACCAAGATCCAATTTTTCTTATTCCAAGCATTCTAGAATGGGCACTTTCTTTCCATTACAAAATTCCACTTCCGAATCTCCCCTTATAAATATGGGTTTAATATTATATTATTTTTTGAGAAAAAGAGAGATAAAATAGTTTGTTTCACTATAATCAATGAAAATATTCAAAAAAAAACCATTCATTGTACCTCGATTCTTAATAGGAGTGGCATGCAAGTCAGTATTATAGTTATCAATGAAATTATACACCATATGATTCACTATTTGGCCTAATTTAAGCTTATGATAGTCCTTAAAGTGATTGTCACCACATTTCCAGCACATAATTGGGCTAAAGGTTTCTACCAAAATTGTACTGACACTCATAGTAGGTCCACATGAGTTATGTTGATACTATTCCTTTTTATAAGATCCATGGGATTTGAAATTCCTTATCTGATTTGAAAACTTTCTATAATTATTATTTCTTCTTCAAAATCTACTATTTTAATCATATTTTGTAAAATTATTGTTGATATAAGAAATATTATTGGCCTTAGACTACTGCATGTTATACTTGAATTCTTGTCTTGCCTTTTGGTCAGAGTTTTCTTTCTCTTTAGCCCTGTATGTTGATTTGATGGTTGTATCCAATGTTTTTAGATTGGTCATGTTAACATCATGAATCAAAATCTCCTTAAGTCCAAACTTGAACTTAGTGATTTTAGTTTCTTCATCATGTATATAGTTCACATGACACAATAAGTTTATGAATTTATTCTCATATTCTTTCACAGTCATGTTATATTACTTTAAGAATTGAAAATCAGTGATTTTTTTCTCTTTATAGTTTGTATTTAGATACATTTTATGGAATTGAGTCTCATAAATAGTCCAAGACAAATTTAAATGTTGATACCCTTCGATATCACCAAGGTGATTCCACTATAAGGTTGCAGGTCCCACTACTTGATAGGCTGCTACTCTAGATTTCAAATTGGAGAGCATATTGTGCAAATTAAAATACTTCTGCAAGTGTACCAACCAAGCATCGATGGCATCACCTAATTATTTTCTTGAAAATGTAGGTGAAGGAAGTTTCTTCATCTCTTTGATGATTGGGTCAACAATGGTCAAAGTAAATTCTCAAATTATGGGTCCTTCCACTTGAGCCATCTCTAGCTTGGATACTTCCTCTTGGGATATCCCTTCAATATTATTCAATCTTTGTTCCTTAGTATCAATCTTACCTTACAAGGTGTTAAGGGATAGTAATATCCCATTGATGACTTATTTCTGATTATTAGTTGGAATCCCACCGACTGATTTAACATGACATACCTCTATATTTATGTCTACATTATTCATTGCTAGTTCATCCAAATTATGAATAATAATGTTGCGTTAATGACCTAATCCATTTCCTTGACCCCTACCTCTATTATTATTAACATTCAAATTATTTTTGTAGATATTGCCTTCACTTGATTTCATCCTAACCATCTCAAGAAATCACAAGTGAGATCTTTAAAAGAATGCATTTAAAAGAAAATACTCATTCCCAAAGCTCCTTATAGTAGAACACTACTCTGATACCAGATGAAATAACCCCAAAATAATTTTGGAATCATCTATCAGAATAAACTTTGGATATGTGATAAACCCTTTTGCTAATGTAACAAAATGTTTAATGAACTACACATTAATGTGAATGGAACCAGAAAGGGGAAGCTAAGGAAATTCACTAAAGATAAGTACGTAAAAAAGGCTCTATGTAAAATCTAGCTATTATTTACAAGGATTATTGGATTTGGGGCATATCAATGTGCATATATACTAATAAGTCTTGAGTACCATAAGTGGCACTTGCTATTTCCTCATAAGACCACTTCTAGGTCTTTAGCCCTAGGTAAATGCCTCATTCTCCTGAGTGGGTTTCAATCCCACTCTAGCATGGTTAAGTTTAATAAAGGCATTAACTAAGAAGGTTAGACTTAAGGTTCTTGAGTTGACAGTTAGGTCACCCAAGTAATCAAATCAAAATACAATTTATATAATACACAAGCATTCAAAATTCAGCAAACAAAATTAATAACATACTTGCATATTTTTAATCAGTCATTCAATAATTATAAATTATCAGAGCAGATAGATTTAATACATCATTTTTGAGTGCTACCAGTTTTGTTACAACACCTTACAACCTTTAAGGTCATGACACTTGTATTTTCAACATTCATATCAAACATGGATGCTTATACAATCCATCGATGCCAATCTATAGTCTATTCAACTATTTTTAATTGACATAGCCAATGCTATATAAAATAGTGAAAGACCTTCAAATAATTAAATTAGAGTTGCCTTCTGATTTATACAATTAGTAATAAAATTAGACATCTATTATGAAAGATCATTCCTTATTCCATACATCATTTGATAAATTAATATCAAGGTGTTAATAATTCATTTCCATTAGATAAAAAATAACAAGCAAAAAAAAAATTAAAGTAGCATATTTCATTCAAGTGTCAAGATGAGTGAAACCCAAATAAAAGGTATCTCACAAGGAACTCTTATAAACCTTTTGTTAGCATCCATAGCAATCTTCGAAGTAAGTTTAGATCAAGGGGAGAAAGAAAAATAGA
>JARHVA010004589.1:62500-75000 GCA_037957365.1 Torreya grandis
ATATAAATGTGCTCAAAAACATTGTTCTAGGATTATGGCCTCCACAAACTTGCTTAGCTCAAAGACAACTTATAGTCACCAATATCATAGAAATGCATTATGTCATAATACAATAATCCATATAGATCAGAAAGTAATTAAAAATAGAATAATAATAAGTACAAAACACAATTAATCATATAATAAGTAAGCAACTAACACTATTTTAAAATGTACCATATAATCCAAATAAACAACATCTAAACTAGTTTAACATCAAAATAATAAAGTAATAACAACTTATATATTAAAATGTGGGATTGTGATAGTTCTCATCTATAGTTTTCTACAAATGTAATCATAGGTTTTGGAATTCATGAATATAATCCTTGAAAATGCATATTTATTACAAGTTCACTAATTGGATAAATTAATTATCTTTCATACTATTATTATAGTGTGTTTTTGTCTAGTTTGTTAAAAATAAACAATAAAACTCATACCCTTATTCTTATTTGGAGAAAATAGCTATAAATACTAAATGAATATTTCATGTTATAAATATAACCATGTTATTACCACCTTTTGTCAACATTATTTGATGTACATAAAAAAAATATCCATTTGATTGATCCATGTTACTAGATCTTTTTCATCAAACTTAAAGATTTATAATTTTTACATCATGTTTTACAACCCTCAATGGGAACTAATCAAAGGTATAGGCTGAGTTTTAGTATGTCCTACATTTGGTTGACATGCACACTACTTAGTCTGCATAGTAGTGAATTGTAGATAATTTGAAAGATTTAACTTAAAATTGAACAAAGTATCAAGTTTTTTTCTAGGCTCACTTATTCATTGATTAAATTTATCCACACCTTATTTACTAGCCATATCAAACTATATGTTTTTTTTACCATATTAAAACTATCTCACTTTATGATAGGTCAAGGAAAACACTAGATAAGATTGATTTATTACTATTTTTAACTCGATATCCTATTTATCAGAATTTTTATTCGAGTGACAAAATCCTACCCTCAACCAATAAGGTGTGGTCACACAATAAAAATGATTGACAAATAAAATTTTATTATCACTTTTTACTAAAATTTTAACCTATGGTCTGAGTCTTACATCATCCTAAAATAATAATAAAATAAAGACAAACCCGTACAAAAATTTATAATTTTTTTAAACATAAAATAAGTAGAAGGTCTATATACATTAGGAAATACCTTGAAATCTAAAAATTGTCTCTAAAGATTATCAAAAAACCATTTTTTTAAAAATATTTTAGCTTCTTAGGATGATTCTTAAACCTTGATAAAAGGTTTTCATGAAAAAACACAATAATTTGTGAGATATATGTATTTATTCAAAAATAGGGTTTCTACCACATTTTTTCCTAAATATTATCTCTAGTACCACTTGTAATGAAATTACTTCACACATAAAGTACAATAACAACAATAAATCATGATAACACTAAAATAAAATAGAATACATAAATAAATGCAGAGCCACTTTGATGGGGAAAATTACACAACCTTAAAATAATAATAGAATTCACAATGTGATGATGAAATACTAAACAATACCTCTTATACACCCCATATATAGTCCACATAAACTCCCTAATTCAGCCATAAAATAAACATTATGAAAAAATAGATGATCATTAGACCTAATTAAATGTTATGCTAGTCAAAAGTCAGCCACACATATCCCAATACAATATATAATCAAAAAATTTAGATGAAAATATGTATAATCTAGAACACACTGATACATATAAGAATTAATTTTTATTTTGTAGATCACAACTCAAACATTTTAATATAAAAAAAATGTTGAAAGTTTTTATTGCTTCATAGTTATAAGGGCATGAGATGCTTCAATATTCTAAATTTCTTTATGTATCCTATGTATATTTTCAAACTTTAAGTACTATTTATATCTCTTGACGTCCACTTATTTACATGTAAAATTAATTATTATGTTGTATTTATGTTTTAAAAATAATATAGTGCATATACAACTTTATTAGAATAATTGATATCAAAAGAAGACATATGAAAATCCTCCAAGGTTCATGATGTCATAGAGACATATTATATCCCCTTTATTATCAATATGGCCTATTAAACTCTTCACAAATATATTATTCTTTTAAATCCATCTTATCTTCAAACACATAAAAAATTATCTCCATTTTTATCTTAGTTTTTGTTATGAAAATTTGCAAAATGAAGGTCACTTTTGAGCTATATTAATATTTACTAATATCTACATAACCAAATTAGTTGGAATTTGAATGTACAAAAGGCCACTATATTTCGAATTCCATTAATCCATAAATTCAATGAATTTATAATAACAAATATGGAATAAATCTTTAAAATTTAGTCACTATGACTTTATTGAACATTAATTGTGTGGCTTTAATCACATCTAATAATCTTAACTATCCACATGTTTTAATATTGTAGTCTCAAATTGAAAGAGCTCTTGTAGTCAAAATGTTAATTTCTAGTATTAAATTTCTATTATATGGACATTTTAAAACATTTACTCATATTTTACTCTTACTTAGTTTGAAACTTATTTTATGTGCATATTTTTATGTTTGTTATGGCCACATAGAAAAATCCTAAGTAGTTTTACCTCACATAAACCCAAGTATTAGACATGTTTTTCATTTACTATTTCCACAAAATATAAAAATGTGTTAGGATTGTATTATTTCATAACTTCACAGAGTCATGGAGTGAATTTGAAATTTTCAATGTCCTTTCATAGGTTGTAGATCCATCAAGTTGTTAATTATTTTTCCATATATTATTTATTTTACATATCTTGTAGCCATGTGGTGGGATATTATAAATGATTTCTCATAATTTGTACATATTCCTTGACTTTCACATTCATTATGTCTTTTAACAATGATAGATGTTGTAATATATCATTTATTCCAACTCATTGGCTCACTGAATGCTTCCTTAAATTTGAATTGACCTGGTGTATACTCTAAAAACATGTTAAAATTTTATATCCCTTATATATTTTCATGAATCCAATTTTTATCTACACACAACACATCAACATCAACCCATGATAATATAAAAAGTGTATAATGAAGAGTGCATAATATTCAAAATTAGAGCCAAGATTTAATATTTTTCTTGTAACAAAACTTTGATTTTTTTTAACAAATATAAAACACATGTTATATTTTCATGGATTTTAATTTAACTTTGTTATGGAATGCCTTAAATATATAGTTTTTATTATGCACTTTGTGGACTTGTTAAAACTCAAATACACTTTATATCTTCTAATGTCTACATGTTTACCTATGCAATGAATAAATATTACCCAACTATATTCATAGTCATTAATAAACAATAAATAAATTTTAAATAAAACTTATGATGTAAAAATAAGACACATGGAAATAATATAATGGTCACAAAGTCGTAGAGACATGTAATAGTATTTTATTATTTATATCATCTAGTGAAATTTTCATATTCATTAGAATTTAAAATTTAATTCATATTCATATAATGAGTTATCATATCCTTAAAATATTTATTTCATTTTAATCTTATAATGTCTATTATTAGGGATAAAAATGGAAATAACTCATTACTTTAGAATGTAGACACATAAAATTAATCATTAATAATTGAAAATATTTATTCTTTATATCCTCACCCTTACTTAGTCTAATGACCATTTCATTATATTATAAACAATAAAAATATAATATATATGCCCTTATTTTAGTTACATTCATCCTTATTCATTATACTAGTTCTTGTTAGGCATATCGAAATAGTATCTAGTCTCCTAGGATAACTCTTCACTAGATTGACTAGGTTGTACTATGACCTTGTCCCCTAGTGTGGCCTTGTCTCCCACCCCAATGTTTATATTTTTTAATTGATATGTTTCAAAATGTGTCTTCCACATGTATTTTCAAGTTAGTTGGTGAAATTATTTTAAATTTTCTCCTATAAAATCATAGTAAGGGTACTCATTCTAATCGCATTGGATCTCTCCAAGAAAATAACTTCACATTGAGCAAATGATAAATATTTTATATTTTTTAAACTTTGATTCATTCTAACAATCAATATCCAAGTCTGAATATATTTTATTGTAGATCAAAGTCATAGATTATATATTTTTATTCAATCAGCTAGCTAAAGCATTCTAATTACATCTTCATAGTTCATATAATTACTCTAGGAGGGAAAAATACATTGGCTTAAGGTACATTGTGGTTATGTAGGAAATGTTTTTACCATAATGGGTTTCTAAATTCATCGTATATACCACTATTAACCCATTTTATCCTTTTTGTTATCTAATTTTCATTTTGTGCATGTGTATAAACATGTATTGATAATTAGAGGTTACCCAATAGTCATATCAACATATAATGATATAAAATGAGTCCTTTAAAGTGATTTCCTAGACCCAAATTGACTTATATAAAATACAATCATCTAAAAAATGGTTGTAGTAGTCAGACAAGGCCATTGTAAGCCCATGTCCACCTCCCAAGGAGTTGTTCCAATTAATTCTAAATCATTATTTTTAATATACCACAATCTATACATCAATTTAAAACATCTTACAATTTCAAAAAAATTACACAGTAAGATCTATTACTATTTCTAGGGACACTCTTTAACCCTGGCTCAATTTAGTATTTTTAGTACATTTTTTATTCAAATAATTTTGTAAATTCATGTATTTTCATACTAAATGAGTAAATATCATAATTTATATTTCAAAATTTTAATTTAATATATATTAATTGATCATTAAACTTAAAGTGTTAAAAAATATGGTGAACCCATTATTTTTAGAACATTACTTGTAGTTTTTTATTTATTTTTAGGATGTGATTTATTTAAAATTTATGTAAATTACTGACATTAAAATAAAATATCATTCAATTTCGGATAACATCCAGCACAAAATTATTAAATTTATTCAACATTATATTAAATATGACATTGAAGTAATTATTTTCACGCTAGATCATTTTGATATGTAATCTTTCTTTTGACTTTGAGTTGAAATTTTATTGATTTATCAATAAAAAATTCTTTCACCTTTATTTTTTATTTATTTTTCATTTGGTTTTACTTAAGGGTTACATAGTGTTATATTTTTATACATTGTGGCATAATGATTTAAACCCAATACTCATAACCATAGTATAACACCAAACATGAATTTTAGTTTCCTCGTACCTCACAATATATCAAAAATACATAGTGTCTCTTGTTTACACTAATAGGAGGCCTCATTTATCCATATGTTTTGTGGTTCACCTAAGACGAGTGTATCAACTAGGTAACTTACTCTAAACTTAACCTAAATTTTTTGGTTAATAGGATACAAACATGGTTATACCATTGTAGTTAGTGTTTTAAAACATTGGGTTGACACTAATAAACCATTAAAACCATTACCTAGATCACCCTCATATATTTATTTTTAATTTTATAATTTCTTAATTTACATTAAACTATATGCATAAGTCATTATCATTTCTTGTTTCATATTTTTTTAATTCATTATCATTATATGTTTTTGAAATATTAGAATACTTGTTTACAATAAGCATTTAATTTGTTGTGCATATATCATGACTAGTAAAATTCAATATATAAATGGTGTAAATCATTTAGATATATTTTTTATCTTATAATGTTATGACTTAAACTAATTATGATCTTGAATGGATAACTACTATGAAGTATGATCTTAGTAATGTTTATGGTTGTAAATCTAATTTTTTTGACCACTAGCCATAAGTTTTCACTCAACCATAGATATCTATTTTTTTTGCATTAAAAATATCCTAAATATTATACTTTGGTCACATCTATTATTTCCCCTTTTAAATCTCATCTACATTCATATTTCATCAAACTTATAGACTCCCCTTTAGAACTCCTTTAGATCCTTATTTTATTACACCTCCAAACCCCTCCTATAAGTATCTTTAGCTTTTCCTTCAATTTTATCTGTAGTCATATGTATAGCATCATATTTGGGTAATTACATAGTTTATATTATGAAATGCCTTTTTAAATATAACTTGGATGTTCCTTTAGTATCAATTATATATTTCCCATTAGAGAACATAAAGCCCCATAATGATAATCATCCCTTATATTACCAACTCATCTCCACATGAAGGAATATTATCCTTACACACCTAGTATTTATATATATTTTACTACTATGTTATATTATATTTGCACTTATAAATTTAAATCACATAAGATATGAATAAAAAAGGATAGTGAGTTTATATATAATATAGCCTCTCTTCCCTTTCATTTCACAAATAACAGTGTTTATATTTGAAAATTTCCAAATTAAAATTATATTGATCATGGTGCGATAAATTATTCTAATAATTTAAATATATTTTATTCTTTACTTTCCAACCATATTCATAATATGATACACAATTAATCCGATGATATAAATCCTTAAAAGTGGTGGTATTGCGTATAATGACGATGTATCTAATTCTATTTTAAAAATTAAAATGTATACACACTATAATGTTACTTATTATATTTCAATAAAATACATTATATCTATTCATATAAAAGATAATTGAAATATCAATGAATCTCTTAATTTTAAATAAAACTTTATCGCTTCCTCTAAGACACCTCTTGTTTATAATGTTTTTATTCAATCCGATATACCTAGGTCTTGTGCTTATGAAACCTTCTAATTTAAAATTATTTATATGAAAAATTCAATAGAATGTTTATAAATAATAAATATATTTAACCTCAAAAATCACATATCATGAAAATAACAACAAACATTCAAAAAATATTGAATAAGCTAGTGATAATCATGTGCTTCCATCCACATCTAAGCAAGATTCACCTACAATTTGTGGTTAAAAAATTCAAAAAAGGCTAATAAAATTCCAAGTGATTTATTAATATAAATTATTTTAAAAAAAATAATTACTTTCCATTATATTCCTCAAAAATATTAAAAAAAATTATATCATATATACCATGGCCATCATAAACATTATTATTGATCGTTAAAGAACATAATTCAAAGTACCATTTAAAGTGCTAATCCTATAAAATATAAACATATAATTAAACCCACTCATATTTCATCTCCTAAAATAAAATTATAAAAAATAACACAAATAAAAAATATGGATACAAAATATAATTCAAAACAAGAAAAGATTGAAAATTAAATTTAGATCACGGAAAATAACAAGAATAAAAAAATAAAAACCAATTTTCCCAAAAGAAAATTTACCAAAATAAAAGTTGAAATAACAAATTCAAAATAAGAATTAAAGCACGTTTTTGAAAAAAAGGATCTATTTAATAAATTTCCAAAGCAAAATATTTTTATAAATTATAATGTTATAATTATGGTTTCTAAGGAATCAAGAATTATCTCTCTTTGATGGATAGAGTTACAAGATAAGGTAAACACTTTAAAATATATGGTTACACCTTTAAGTCAAGAATTAAAAACACAAATAACTTCTCCCCCCACTATTAAACCAATAATATGTGATGATTCTCTAATTAAAGATAAGATGCAAGCTCTAAACAAGGATATGCATATTCAAAAAGGAACTCAAATATATGGTCCAATTAATATCTCATAAAAAAATACAAAATATAATAAAAATGGCATCTCACAATCTCAAGATCAAGCTATTAAGGTAATTTTATCTTATAATGATGATTAATTTAATGATTATGATCCTAACAATATAAAAAATTGGTATGACCCTGATGATACTAATTATGAAAAATATGATATTGTTACATGTGCAAGTAATTAAATAAATCCTTATTAAACATTATTTTTTCCATCTAGTTATAAATTCCCTAAAAAAAATATTTTTATTATTTTATTTATTATTAATTATTTTATAATATATCTTACAATTATAATAAGCCCTTATCTTTAATTATTCACATTGGTAATTATAACCTTGAATTTTAAACCAATTTTAGCAATCCAAAATAATTATCTCTATGACACTTCAATTAAAAACTATTACACATCTCACACCTCATGGCACTTACATGATATCATATTTCTACTTATACATGACCAAATTTAGCCTATTCCCCATGTTTTTAATGACCATGTACATTCCTACAAATTCTACATATTTTCACTACATTGATCTATGACTCAAATTAAAAAATACATTGGGGGTAAATTGCTTGCCTTCTTTACTACCATGTTATAATTTTGAACCTTTATTTAGGATTGTTTTAATCCCTTCCACTTCCTATATTTTAAAAAAAATTACTTCTTAGCACATCTGTTTCATCATATTTCAAGTTTTCAAATATTTTCAAAAAAATTAAAAACATGCACATATTGTCAAAAATTCATAAAAAGTAAATTATATAAAAATTGAAAATCAAGAACTAAAAATTATTAGACATATATTTTACATCATTATCATATGTTATTAATATCATGATTAGTATATAGCATAGTATTTTTGTATTACAAATTATTTCCCCTAGTATTTATGATATTTATGTAGGAATTACACAATTGACATGGACATTGATGTTGAACTTGCCTTCACCCAACATTATTACTAATTTGGGGGATTCTATTGATTCTATATGAATAATTTTATAGTTTATCTCTATCCACAACCTCTCTATCATGTTAATCTACATACCATACAAATGTTTCGTTACATCACTTATATTTGTCACATGTGTTAAATGAAATATGCTACTTGGTAACACTCAAATCTATACATATGATGGAAGTATACTAATATAATTTTATATATGATTTTATTTACATTATTATTTTAATTCATATTATATTTATATTTTCTTACTTATCATGTGTGTGGTCCTTTGCATTATATGCACAAATTCTTGATTATATATGATCATTATGCCACATACATGTGGCCCTTGGTCTTGTGTGTTATATGGAATTCTACATGCCCCTTGTGTGTGGACTCTTACACCTTTTGTGGGACATATTATGTAAATTATATGACATTACATATATGCTTGTTAATTATTATATGGTGCCATAAGTGATATCATGCATTCTATCTAATTAATATGGTGCCATGATTCATTACATGTACCAATTATATACTATATTCTTACACTATTTTAATGATGTATACCACGAATATATTGATTCTATACTTGAATGATATATATATTTTTAAAAACCATTCAAAGTTGAAATTGAATGCTATATTCAAATGCTATGAAAATAATAAATTTCAATTATTCAAAGTGTTATACCATTCACATATAATTTATTCTGATATAAGAGACTTTTAATCCATATCTACCATCTTGAAAGGGGGAATCACAATGGACTTATTTATAACATTCAAGCTTCATGATAAATTTTCATATTTATGACAATATACATTTTTCAAGTCAAAATATTATTTTAAGGAATAGATTATGGGGACATGTGGCATGCATGTAAACTCATAATTACATTTTTAAAATTATAAATTTAATATACATCAAAATTGGAAAAATAACAAAACTTAAAAGTTTCAAAAGTTTCAAATTCAAGTATATTTTTAAAACAATATAGATACAAGGGGCATGACATTAATTCATGTTCACATTTATAATATGAAATTTAAAAATTCTCAAGTCTCTAATTTCAAAGATAAAAAAGTTATATAGATAATAAAAATCTATCTATAGAGGTGTGATATCTCGCAATATCAAGTACAAAATGTCAGAATTTAGTAACATTGAACTTCTATGGCTACACATTCTTCATACATAGTGGGCCATCATTCATGGTTCCACCTATTAAAATTTTCTAGTATTCTACACACTCAAATGAGAGTTGGATCATATAATATTTCCATTATCAAGGGAATTCAATGGTTTTCAATCTTATACTCACTCTCAATTCATCATGGTTCAACACTTTATCCAAATGTCCCAAAAGGGTGCATGTACACTTAAACATCTCTAAATTTACAGGTAAAATTTATATCCAAATAAAACTTTTTCCATATTTAATTTTCAATAAATACAGATATCATTTTTAATGTATTTTTTTGGGTTTTATTACAATAATGCATCTTGCACTCAAGCTTCACATTCAAATAAAAATGTGTATATACGCTCAATTTTTCATCTACTTTACTCTAGTAATTTCACTTTTTGAATTCGTAAAATAAGTGATGGAAAATTTAGACACATAAAACTAATCATTAATACTTGACAATATTTATTCTTGGCATCCTTACCCTTATTTTTTCTAATCGCCTTTATTCTAACATTAAATATATAAGTGATACTTCATTGTTTTATAAACTATAAAAATATAATATGTACATACCTAATTCAATTACATTAATCCCTACTCATCCCATAGTTCCTATCAAACCTATCCTAATAGTATTTTTCTCTAGGACAAGTCTAAAATATCCTAATAGAGATGAATTTCAATATTGTCCCTTAATGAAACGCTTTATTATGCTCAAACCATTATTTTTTTGACTTTGGATGTTTCACAATGTATCCCTCACATGTATTTTCATTTAATTTATCATAATTATTCTAGATATTATACTTTAAAATGGCGTCAAGGTTACTCATTCTACCACCAATGGATATATCTAGGAAAATCACAACACACTAAGAAAAAGAGAACTAATTCCCCTATTTAAATTATTAATAATTCTAATACTCAATATCCAAGTTTTAATAGAGTTTATTTTAGGTTAAGGGAATTTATTTTCAAGCATTTCAATCAATGATCTAGCTAAATTTTTGTAATTACATCATCACAAATCACACAATCACCTAAACAGGGAAAACTACATAGGAATGAGACCCATTTTCATATGTGTAATAAAATCTCAGTCACAAGGCATTTATGAAGTCAAGTTAGTTATCCTTACTGATCAAATTTTATTCTTTTTGTTATCAAACTAATATCTAGTGCATGTGTAGGAAATCATTTTTCTAATTTTAGGTTACTCATGAGTCATATAAAACATATATCTACAATTACTCCTCATAACTTATCACATAGACCTATATTGATAAATCCATAATATGGTCATCTAGGATGTGGCCACAATATTTAGACAAGGTCATGGTTCTCTCATATCTCCCTCTTGTGGTCTTTTCCCAACAAACATTGAATCAATAATTTTAATATAGACATATCTACATTTTATTTTTAAAAAAAAAATACTTACATAAATTCAAGACAGTCGCATCTATTTTTTTTTCAGGGGCACTCTGTAATCCTATCTGAATTACTATATTTAGCATGTTTGTTATTTAATCAAATCTATATATCACTATATTTTCATATCATAAAATTACATATCATCATTTCCATTTCAATATTTTAATTTCATTATTTTAAGTCCTTGTTAAATTAAAATTACTAAACACATGGTTACAGACTCATATAGTGTTTTCTTAGATTTTATACGACTCAATGTTCATTCTATGGAGACACTGAAATTTAAAATATGTTTTATATTTTCACATGTCCAATGTTTATCTTCAATCACACATATACAAAATATCATATCTCAATTATTTTAATAAAGTGTGCATAAAATTCAAAAATTAGATTAAAAAAGTCACAAAAATTCCCAAAATACAACTTAGAATTTGTGATATAAATTGAAATCACATGGAAACGTTTTGTTTCTTAAAAATCATAAGATCAAGGGATGACTCCAATAAATTTATTTATGCATTACAAAAAATAATTTAAGCTTAAAAATCCATTTATATCTCTCGATATTCACATTTTTACCTACATAATGAATAAATATGCCATAGTTAGATTAAGAGACATCAATAAATCACATATAACACTTTAATAAAACCTTGGATATAAAAATTAGACACAAAATAATCATCCAAGTGTCATGATTCCAAAGAGAAATAAAATATTTATTTTTTAATCAATCTAAATTAGCGAAATCTAAGCATCCATTGTAATTTTGAATCCATTTTTCTTTCAAATGTATCCACTTTACCTTTCACATAATAAACATACCCAGGATCACATCTTTCAAATACAACATGAATAATATTTTTGAACCCTATAAAATTAATTTTTAAAAAAAACTTAGAATTTTAAGCACAATTATAGAATCACAAAGACATTAAAAAATATAACTAAAATATTTGTTGCCAAAATAATATACAACAATCAGAACATAATCATAAAATCATGACAACATATAAATTTAAAAAACATAACTTAAAATATTTGATATAAATATAAAACATGTAATAGATGATGTGACATATTCAATATGTTATTAAAACACATTTAGACTTAAAATTGAATCAAGGTGTCTACAAACACATTAACACATTGATTTTTATAAGATTATGACAAGGTTATCTATTCAAAAATATGTAATAAACCTACCAAATATCTTAGTGACCTAATAATCATCACCA
>JARHVA010004589.1:77500-92500 GCA_037957365.1 Torreya grandis
TATATACATATACAAACACACACATACACATATATATATCATAGTGTAAAATATAATATTGTAAAATACATACATATATTTTAAATTACAAAATACTTTGTATTTTATTTTGTATTTCTTTTTTATATTTGATTTTATATTAGAATATATTATATTTTATATTCAATATTATTTTATATTTTATATGGATTTGTATTTTATTAGGTGATTTTGGTGGTGATGGTGAGGGCAATGACATAGTATTTCAATGACAGTGTTTTTAGATATCCAATGACCCTTAAAAACACAAAAAATGTATAATGTGTCAATTTAGACAATTCTAACACTAAATTGGCAAAAAAATATTGATGAGGGTTAGAATCCCCACTAATTTATACACAATATCTGCTAACATTATAGTAGTTTGATAGCTTGTAGCATATTCATACATAATTTGAATAAAAATGATTTTTAAAGGACTTTCTCAAAATATTTAACCCAAAAAAACACTCTTAAATGTATGGTTGTCATGGAAAAATATGGTTGGAAAATAATAGAGAAAGGCATTTATGTTCATTAAAATGACACTTGTTTCAATCATGTAATGATTAACCTGAATAGTTTGGTAGAATCTACATATTGCATTCCCATGTGTAGTATAGTATGTCACTAAAATTTTCATGTGTGTCTAGCTTTGCTTCATGAAGTACATCACTTGAAATAGCCTACCACTACCTATCACCATCACCATGCACATCACCTTGGAATGTTTCCTCAATTTCATGTTCTATATAGATTTTCCCTTCACCTCCAAATGGGGTCAACAGTCATGAGTTTCACATTAGACACAATTACCAGTTTATACTCTTTCATTAATCTTCAAATAATTATTATAATCATCCCATGTCTAGTATCGTTTGTGTCCAGTGAGAATATTGATTTATTTTTCACAAGTCAGAAGAATGAAATTCTTGACCATTCACCTAAGTTATGGGTTCATGATGGCCAGTCCAAAAGAGAATGTGGAAGCAATAAAGACCATATTACAGGAATCAAGTTTAATCAATAAAATATTAGTTTCTGTAGAGAAAGACACAACTAGGAGATGAAAAAATAAAGATATTTTTAAAGAGACCTTTTTTTACATAGATGATTATGATCTTGAAATTGTATAAAGAAACATATAATGTAGAGGCATATAATTTTTTTTGAAAGTGTAATTATTATTGATGCAATAAAAAACAATAATTAGATCTCATGGCGCCTTCATCCACCCTTGAAAATAGAAAATCAATAATCAAAGATGCTAACTCCATGTAAGTTGTGGATCTCTTTAGAATGTGTAGAACACATGGAATGTTTTGAATTTGTTTATTACGACTAATATTAATGTGCTTACAAAAGTTTATATTTAAGATTACATAGTGTGTTAATTTAGACAAGTCTAAAACCAAATTGATGAGGGTTTGAATCCCTACCAGTTTCTACATGCTCTCTATGTTATGGTTTATTTTTCCAATTAAAGGATAAATCGAGTATCAATGCACATGATTGAATATAGGATGGAAATGATAATGATAGATAAATTATGGATATAAAAATGGGAGATTACAAAATGGTTTCTAAGTCATTAGTAGACCAATATGTCATTAATTATCCTCATGGAAGACATATGGACTAATTTATATGTGATCCAAGAGTAGCTTATTGGTAGTGAATCATGTTGTAAGTCATATGGATCATATTGAGTAGGTATTTTAAGGTCCATATTTTTGGGATTTGGGAAGAATAAGTCATCACAATGGAAAATAATAAATTTAGTATATATAGATGTGGCACTATTTGCTACCTACATAGCTTTAAAATAATACATCTCGGTCATGAGATTTTGATGTGGAGAAAATTTCAAGATTTATTATATGAAGACAATACCCATAATGTAGTGGATTAAATGACATGGTGATGGGATTAATTATGAGAGTCTTGATGAGGATGCATATACAATTTATTTTCACTGACATTGGAATTTCACACTTAATGGTGACAATGGATTTGCATTGCTACAGAGAATATCCATATAATTATAGACATGGGAATGAAACCATATACGAGTGGAAGATAAAGATTTTTCACCATATGAATGATCCAATATAAGACCTAGCATATTAGTACATATTAGTCAAAATATTTAGGCTTTGGGAAGAATACAACATCACAATAGAACACATTAAATTAAGTTTGACTAAATATGACATTGTTTGGTGTGTTTGTATGTTGTTAAGACTATTTTAATTACTCTAGATCTTAATAACATGAAATTAGTGAGATATTTCAATGTGCACTAGGTGGTGATGGTGAGTGGGTATAATATGATGTTTTTGGTGATACCATATAGTAGGAGACCCATGTTGAACACCAAATCTTGATTCAGGATGGTGGTTGGATTTATATGGCCTATAAAAACTTTTACAAATAGTTCGATAGCTTGTAGGGTGGTGACATATTTCATTTATCATTTTATACTTTTGAAAGTGAATGAGGATTTCAAGAGAGCTAGTTATATTGAAATAGGACTCCACATTTAGTGTGTTTTCAAATTGCTTGGTTGGGGCTAATAGGTTTGTGTCTAGACCTATTTGGGTATGTATACCTCATCTCCCCCTATATTTTTAGGTGAAAACCTATTTTAAGGCCATAAAAAACTTTCTAGGAAAATTATAATAGACTGACCCTAGTACATCTCATTTCTCCCATACCACCTTTGCTAGAATATTGATTTTGCTTGATGTTTCTAGTGATCTTCTAGCTTCTATTGACATGATTGTTGAATACATAGTATGGACTAAACCACTAGAGTATGAAGGCCTACCTTATAGGTACCATAGGTAATTTAACATAGGGAACTTGACACAAGAGTGTATCAATTTCAATAAAATAAACTTTATTTCACTTTGGTGGAAGAATTCATCCTCTAAGCTTTTGAAAGTATTTGATATTGAATTTCATGATTCTTTCAACTCATAGAAGGAAACTTTGGATGATGTGAATCCTTATACTTTAATAATCAAAATCATGTTTACTTTATAAGGAGATCATGTGTAGACTAGAGATTTTAAAGATGAATTTGAGCCTTGTACATAAAATGTGGACCCTGATAGATCTACTCACATTGAAGGTGATATTAAAGTTATCCTTCTTAGCTTAGGTGAGAGGGTGTCATAATTAGCTTTGGAAACCCATGTTCACTCAGAATAATCTATTTTCTATAATGAAATACCAGTGGCATAATAATTAGTTATTGCTTCATCTAAAGATAATGTTGGAAGTATCTAATGAGAGCGGGTTGAATTAGTACACAACAATGCACATTAAATTACAAAACAAATACATCATAAATCAAATTTATCTATCAACATAAACATGAAAACACATACATCCAAAGCATGAATAAGAAAAAACATCACATGAACACATCATCTATGAGGGTAACCCTCACACAAAATAAAATGCATTAAACCCTTTAATATGGAATATAGTCCTATAATAACAAGATATAATATTTATGCTAGTATCAAATAATCAAGGATTACCCACCCCTAAATTTAGTCAAGCACCCACTTGACCTTTAACTAGATCCAAATAGCAAAGAAGATATAACCCCCTTGGAAACCAAACACCAACTCTACTACCTTTGGTTTTATCTCCACATCTGATCATATTTATTCCACACAAGATGATGTACTTCTCTTTCTTACACTTCTTCTTCACCCTTCAGTCTCTCTCAAACAACCTCTAGGGCTTACTCGCTCAACTAGCCTCTTCTAGGCTCATTAGGTCTAATAACTTGTGCATCCACCTTCACTACCCTTATTTGATAATCATGTCTAATATTATTAAATCTATAACAGTCTTATATGACCTATAAATTTTATTTAAAATGTTATCTCCTTCTCTTGATTCCACTTTTTTCTTCAACTCACTCAAATAGGCCTATTAGGCCTTGTACATATACCACTCCTCTTGGTCTAACCCATTTTGGTCAGCCAAGATGCTTTCCATGATTGATATTTATTTTAAATATGTAATATTACACATTAAACATAGGAAATGTACACTCATTAGGTTGGCTATTTCGTTTAAGACCTAAAACACCAATTAGGCGTAATCGAGACCTAAAGGTAATAAGCCTTCAAATCCACATGTTACACCTTAGACCTATTGGTATACCTTAAAACCTTAAAAATTAATGAAAAAACATAAAAAATAACTCACCTATACCCTTTATCACTCCCATAAATTTCCATGCCCCTTTGAACAACAACTCACACCTTGAACCTAACACTTAGGTCTCCTTGCTATAAGGCCTAAAAACTCATAAAACATTATCTTAGATTTTTGAAGTATACTATCACTTTTATCACATAACCACATGAAAAAATAGTATTTATGTAACCTATAAAACCTATTAAACACCTCCATATTCCTTATAAAATTCAATATATGCCAATAGTCCTCAAACTACCTTTCTTAAGATGACCACTCAGATTAGTCATATATAGCCAAAATATAGCCAAACCATTTTGACTCTCCATATATGATCAAAGACATACCATGACATAAAATACATTATCATTATTACTTTGGACTAATATAACAAATTAAAATTCATTGTATTCTCTAACTCTGCTCAAATAACCTTTAACTTACCTTTAGAAATGGTCACTCAAATTATTAGTGTATCCAAAAACACAGTCAAGATGAACATGACTTATCATACCTAAAGAAACATATAAAACATATTAAAATTAATAGGAATAGTAATAAAATATTATGATATCACTTTCCGACATGAATATCATTTACTTTAATGCCAAATATGCTCATATAGATCTTTCTCACTATGTTGGGTTCCATTGTCTTGTCTTACACATACTACTCACTTGGTGAAGACAATATCACCTATGTATAAGTATCATCACCAATTTATAACCAAGGTAACATAGGTAATAGGTGTTGAAAATATACCCCAATTCATTTTATTCATCCCTACTCACCTAGAACACTTCCCTAAATATATATTCAATCTGCCTAGATATTTTTCACTATTTTCACTTTTTGCAGATTTAGAAACTAGCCAACTTGTATGATCAAAATTATTAATATTTAAGATTAAAATTACAAAAAAAATTACATAGAAATCAATAATAAGTCTTGAATTTCAACCTCCAAAATATTTCATGTATTGACTTAGTCATCTCTTCCTGAAGAACCAAAATCTTTAGAAACAAGAAAATTTTAGTACCTTTTGCTCACATCCATAGCACACCACTACCATGAAGAGATGCATAGAGGAGTATTATACACCTTTAAATATTCAAAATTGGTCAACCAATCCATTCTACTCCATATCAAACAAGTTTTATCTAATTACGTCACTATAAGGGTTACTAGGAGGGTTTTGACCAGTTTACATTCTTAAAAAATGTTCATCAAGATTTATCCCTCAATCCACTAAAAAATAATTTTAAATCCTTATTATATAAAATTTAAACCTTTTGAAAAATACTGAGATCATCATACAACCTCTACATGTCCCAATGAGCATTAGAACTTATTTCTCAAGCTATAAATCCTTTATTTTACATGCACAAGTCTTCTTCTAATGTAACATATTGATTTATCTTCATCTTAAAGACCTAAAACTTGGTGAACACATTTTACAAATGTTTTCATACCTCATTAAATTCTTAAAAGAGCTCTTTCATCTTTGAATATCACTTTGGTACTTCATTTGGACCTCACTAGGTCTCTATACAGACTAGGTCTAGGATTGCAGACTATACCTTGATCAAGAAACCACATTGAAACTTCAAATACTCTCACCACTTTAGATAAATGACATAAAAATTCATTCCATGCTACAAAAATACCAAATTTCTTCTTCCTAATCCTAATATATTCAACACACTAGGCTACCACACTTATGCCATCATGTAAGTGTACTAAGCCTATGCCAACACCCATTATCTTCTTTCCTTGAATTATAACAACATAAACATGATATATACAGCATGAGAAGCCTCAAAAAATACTTATGTTATCTCATATTCATAAAAACATGCCTTACACAACTTCATGCTCATAATCATCATCATTATGACATCACCACTTTGTCATTATCTTTGACATCAATGAAAACAGACCTCCAACAATATCCCCCTTTTTCATTGATGGAAACCTCTTCTTATACTTCTCCCCTTTTGTCATTAATGGAAAAGTGGACATATTCTCCTCTTACGCTCATCAACATAGTCCTTTGATCCTAGGACTTGACCTCTTACAAAGTTCACATACTTCATTTGTCCATCCATGAAAATATAATACCTAGTGAAAACATATGAACTGGTTTGATCAAGTCATCATATTAACCTTATTGAATTCTCATCTAAAGTAGACATCACCACATCTCCACCATGACTGAAACATTTCACACAAGATCCCCCTCACATCATGCACATCTCTCCAAGACATTAAAGCTAGATAACTCCTCCTAACTCCATGATATAACTAGATCATGATATCATCAATAGGTCTCCTTTGGGTCTATAGGAAAAACTCTTTCAAACACTATCCACACATAGTCAATGCTTTCATGGAAACACAAATAGGTCTTATTAGATCAACTTGTATATAGAAATTAGTTAAGAAAAAATCTCATATAGATCTTATAGTAACAATATAATTTCCCTTTATCCTCCATAAGCCATCAAGGATTAAACACTGTAAAACAACTTCTTGGACAACATACAATTAGGACCCCAATTGAGATGACTTAGACTATATAATCGTCATAAAAATAATCATATTTATATCATTTTTAACATTCCAACACATCCCATTATGACCTTATGACATCACCATGACAACAAGGAACATTCACCAATATGAAATAACTCTAATAGATTACTATAGCCAACTCCTTTATGTAAGTTTACATTAAAACATGATTTTATAGGAAACTATCACTTTTGGAATACTGTGAGCTCCATGGTTTCTTTAGGGTATACAACATGTCAAATCAGTTTGTCAAAGTTACTCAAACTCTGTAGATGAAGAAACAACATTATGACAAGAAACTCAATACATTTTTCATGCTTAGGTTACTGAAAAACTTGTTTAAGATATATATAATAAGATTCTTTACCATCTATGACCTTAAGGTCATCTTCATGCATTTAAACATTATAACCCCCAAGAAATTTTATGATTTTTTCAATAAGTCAATGTAACACCTAAAGTCCTTAAAACATATGAACAAATTCTCTATATCATAATATTATTTGTTTTCGAAACTAATTTTCAAATTTCTTACCCTGTTCAAATCTTGACAATTAGGATATTCATCATGCATTCAAACAAGTGTCACAAGGATGAAAACCGTAGTATGAATCATTGCATATTCTTTATTAAAAATATCTATGAGCTTCATCTAACGAAACTAAGTCATTATATCCATGAACACACACCTTAGTGTTTATAGACACCAAATGCTGAATTTACTGCCTTTCATATTTTGAGTTGGATTTTCCTTTTAAGAAACAAATTGATCATATAGAGAGCATCTATAGGTGATATAAGACATCAAGAAAATATCTAGACATCTTGACTAATCACCTTGATATTTTGAGAGAACCAAACAACTTACATTGTGACATTTATCTTCCAAGGACAAGATCCTTCAAGCCCAGTCAATCTTCAAGATGACTTTCTTACATAAGAAAACGCATTCAGATCTGATACAAAGCATGGGAATGTTCTTCATGGATAAAATAACATCATAAAACAATTATAACATCAAAATAATATCATTATATATGTTATAATTATTTTTTACTCAAACTAGGTTCATCATTACAAACATATACTGCAAGCTTTCACTTTGACCCACATTTATTGCATTTATACAAACATCTGAAACAATCCATCACTTAGAAGATCTTATACATAGATTCATTGTCAAATTTGGTTCTTACATAACCTTGATCTCACTTCATCTATGAATTTTAAAATAGATTTTTTGTAAATAGGTTTTCTTCACAAATTTTAATTTTCAAATACCAACAGTCATATTTTCATATAAAATTGGCTAAGTATGGAAAATAGAGAAATATGGCTGGAAGGCCAACTTTGAACTATCATAAATTTTGATATGGTTCATATCAAGATCTAAAATTTGAAACATATGAAATAGTCACAAACATTATTTTTACATGTGATCATTTTATCTGGACACCCTCATATGTTCAAATGTTGATGTCATCAAATTATCTACTCACCCTGATTCGATAAGAGAACAAGGATGAACTAGGTATTCTAAAAGCACTCCAAAGTTTTCTTATCACATACATAGCTACACAAATAATTTTATACACCATATATGACCTCTCATATCAACCTCCATGCCATCCAAAGATATGTATTACTATCATATACTCACAAAACATCCTCTTTACTTCTTTGTCTATGAAAATAAGATATCAACACTCCATGATCTCATGTGACATTCATAAATATTTCATTGGATATTTTTAACTCAAAATATAAACATAAAAGCAAGATCATACATTCGATACTTCATGAATATTTAGATATACATTTATTATATCTCATACTCCAAGCTTCTAAACTCGAAAACTCATATCATTCAAGAAGTGATTTCTCTCTTTCTTTATTGAAAATTTGACATGCTTGATCAAGGATTTTATTTTGGTGTTTATTATCTTAAATTTTGGGGAATATTGATTATATCAGGTTTCATTAATTATTCACCACATAAGGTAGTTGTAGCACATTTAGAAAATTATTTTATTGACATTCAAGATAGGATAATTCCACATTCAATTTCAATAGCTTATTATTGCACAATTTCTAAGTGATTTGCTTTGTTCCTCATCAATATGTATTTGATCTATGAATGTGAAGTGCTAATGAAGATACAATTTAGGTTTAGATACTTAATTAACTATCTTGAGGAATTAATCTAAAATAATTATTGAAGCATCCTACATACTCTCTCAATTGATCATCTCGTTTATTTTGGATTTTTAACAAATTTATAAAAAAATGCACATAGATCGACATTTGGTTTTAATATATTAGTGAACATACCTTTTAAATAGTTGTAATTCACAATACACCCATATTTTAGGTTCGAGAACCATTAAAAATTAGGTTCAGTGAGAGTTTAAACAAAATGTTTCACATATACATTTTTATGCATACCTCGCAAGATGATGCAAGACATAATGAAAGAAAGGATATCTTGATCTGAATTTTGATAACATTATTCTGAAAATTTCAAAAATATATTCCTTGATTCTAAAGGTAATTAATTATATTGAGATAAAATAAATGGACAAAAGCATTTTTCCCATGGGACACAAATAAAATTTGGGTTGGGGTGAACCAATACCATTTATTAATTCATAAAAATGTAGGCTCTAGGTACTTCATCTCAAGAGAGTCACCAACCTCCATTCCAATAGAGGTTCCTTGAAATCCCTAAAAATTAAGTACACAAGACAACTCAATCCCTAACGGAGTCTCCAAAAATTATTGGCAATATTTTATGTTGACCAATCTCCATTCCAATGCAGGTTCCTTTAAATGTCTAAAAATTAAGTACACAAGACACCTCAATCCCTAGTGGAGTCTCCAAAAATTATTGGCAATATTTTATTTTGAATTGCTTTTTTGATTATTTCCTTGACATGCCTAATTAGATGAAAATAGAACTCGAATCATTAGATAAGACATGATTTATATCATGATTTTCTTCTACATTTAATGGAGGGGGATGTTGGTCATATGAGGGGCATTTTAGGTCTTATTTCACTTTTAACCCAAAAATTAAGAAAATTCATGAAAAATGGAGGAAAGGGGAAGTGTACAAATGAAGCGAGAATAAAATATCATCAACTATATAAACACAAAAAATCACATAGATAACCCACTGGTTTCATGGATTAGGTTAGATAATTCAACAATGGAAACATATAGTGTCATAAAGGAAATTAACATAAAATCAAAAAAAGTGAATAAAGTTAATAACTAAATGGGTTTCATTACACAAAATTCTACAAAATACCTCTATGTTTCTTGGCAGAAATGAACACAAAGTCTTTGTTTTATACATAGGGTTTAATTTAGCATTAAATAGTTTGAGTCAAATTCTTCCTTTCAATATTGTGAATAGAAACACATAGAAAATGAAATGAATGATTACCCAAAATATCTAAGTACTATTTTTTTCTATATTAGGTGTAAATACATAAAAATAAACCAAGAGAGTTTGCATGTAATCTAGACAACACATATTTTTAGTTGATTTATTCATTAATAATCTAGACATAAGATACTAGAAACAAGAAATAATAAAAATCATTGTGGTAATCCACTCCCTTTAGACTTTTTTTTACATTACATTCATAAAAATTTTCAATTACAAACAACTATACAAAGTCACAATAGTTCTTTCTCCACAAGCTTTGAGAAAAAGAAGTTTTGTACCTGATTACAGTGGCAATCAACCATTTTATAGAATTTTCTCATTAGGTAATTATATAACTACCTTATAATTAGAACTACGCATAACATTCAACTTCAATTGGTATTTAATAAGTGTTTTCCCATACCATAACTTAACTCAACTCAAATACTTGTTGAATTAAGTAGAATTTGCCCATTTTTGTTTCTATTTTTAGTTTCTTAGGTTCTCATTATTTAAATTTACATTGATAATGATTGTATCAAGGTACAGGTGCAATGTAATCAGTTAAAATAATATAGAATACCATTTTTTCAGACATTCACATAAGTAAATATTCCACACTTTTTTAATTCTCAAGATTTTTTAAATCACTTAAGGAATATTTTGAGGCTTTAAATTTTCAATTGGGTTTGTGCATAAGATTAGCCTATTGATATGACTATTTTGAAGGAACATCTAGAAGAAAACATTATTTAAAGTTTCACCTTTTAAGATTTCCCATAGAATCTAATATAATATATCTCCTTTGTAGAGGGGATGAATATAGGATACTGGGATAAAATCAAGACTTAGTCTTTGGTTCAACATCAAGTTCCATTTCACCATTAGAAGCACATATTCACTTCTCCTTATATGAGTCTATATTCCTAATTATTTTTATGTTCATAAAGATGTTCATGCTATGGTCTACTCCTATAAAAAATTGGTTACATTGTGACCCCAATAAATTATTGATTGTGAAATGTATGCCAGAGTTGGGATGTAAATTGAATCCATTTGTATTTAATGCCTATATACTCTTTACAAAATTTTCAAAACATATAACTCTTTTATGCTTACTCTACTTTAGCACCTTGAAATATCTTTATATGCTTTTTAACTTTGTCATATATATAAATATTACTTTTTACATAATCTACTATAATCAAGGGTTTAATCCTAATGTGTGGATGTCAAAGATGCCTTAAGAAAGAAGATCCTAAATTTTGGTTAAAGCTTGTTCATGTAGGAGCATGAGGAAAACAACTTGTCTATCATGAGAATGTGATAACTTGTGATGTAAATATGTCTTTTGAGGTCATGAAAGTGTTTTTGAGGTATTCAAGGTGTTTTAAAAGGTCAATAAGGGGTTTAAAGTGTTTCATTAGCCTTGAAATATGTAATTTAGAGATTCTTTCTAAAAGTAAGTTTTTAAAATTTCAAAATATGTAATAAATCCTTGTAAGGGCATGGACTTTAAAAATGATCTTGAAGGTCAAGAGTAGTTTGTAGAATTTATTGGGTGAAAAACACATCATTACCCCAAAGTGGAATATAATCCTATGTGGATAAGACTAAATGGAGATAATATTAGTCTTCATTAAGACCAATTCAAATATACGATCTTCAAATTCATAGAGATGAGATTAAAGTAAGCCTAACAAGGCATGTAGCTGGGGATATAATAGAATGTATGTGCAAGGAAGAAGGAGGAGTATTGTCTAGAAAGGAGTGATGACATAATTATAAGTCTATATAGGTTACAAAAGATTGTACATATATATACAAGCTTTATATAAAAAATGGCATGGTAGTAAGAATGAGGTGTCTTGATCAATAATAGGAGGTAATATTCTATATATTTGTAAAGTCTTTGTATTATTTGGATGTGATAATATAATTTTGAAACTCATTAGTTATCCATATTTACATCATGATTCCAAATCTATAAATTTGCATGTTAATCTTGGTGCTATATTATTTGATATTTGAAAATGTATCCTCAATTTGATAAGATATATTATTACCATTAATAATAGTCTTATATGTAATGAGTAACTTGATCATTCATTGAATATTGAGAGTATTGTATGGTAAAATGAATTTTTTTACATAGAGATCGTAATTCATGTATAAGAAACATTGATTAGAAGATCATTATAAATCCCCATTATGTAGGTGCTTGAACATGTAGAACAATATTGGTTATAATTGTGTATAATTGTTATTAATTTATAATACAATAAAATGTACTTGAAAACAAAGGTAAAATAAGAATAAAAATCATAGACTTGTATTGATGTCTAATTTTTTGTCTTGACATTGTAAAAGGTATCTAGTTTGATATTGTCAAGATTTATACAAACCGATTGGAAAGTTACTATCTCTTTGTTTAGATGTATATAATGAGCTCCACTGAGTTCATGTAACAATAAATGCATGCAAGTAATAGATGATTTAGATCATGTCAGGTATGGTAAATAAATCTTGAGAATGATCTTCATTGAAATGATAAAGTACATGCAAGTGTGATATTAGAATGATGACTATGTATTTAACTTAGGGCCAAGTTTTCATTCTTACTATCAAATGTCCTCGAGCTAATAATGAAGAAACTCTAAAAATAAACATCTTGAGACAACAAAAGCTTGGTAATGGGTTATTTGTGAAAATAGTTTGATTCTAAATGAAGATGAGATAGCTACTATCCACCTTGTTAATAAAAGAAAATCGATTGAAGTGGAATGGACACAAGACTATTTGTAATCATAATCTGAGTGAACATTTGTAATTGATTTGTAAAAATGATATGATGGAAGTTTGAATTCATGCAAGACTTCTACAAATTAAATATCCATGTGTTTAAACCATTTCCATTGTCAATAAATTATCATATTGCTTAAATATTCAAGTAGTAAGGATTATGTAAACCTACCTATATAATTTCATAAACAAAATTGAGAACATTCAAAATTAGTTGTTTGTAGATAGAATAATTCTTAAGGTCAATATTGATGATAAAATGGAGAAAATATAGAGATATAATTCTATGTGTGAAAATGATGGAAGATTGTAGTTTGTAATGAAAAAGGTTGAGGATTAGAAATCTTTGAGTTGATAGCCATTAAAAGAAACAAGGAAAATTCAAATTTGTTATAAAATTAAGGAAGGTCTAAGATATTAAAGGAATTCTATATTAGTTAAGAAGTGATTCTGGCATAATAGTAAATTGATGTAGGTGGGCATCAATTGTGGTATTAGAGCATAAGCAAATCTCTTTAAAAGTTAATGATTTTGTATAAGGTATTATTTTAAATGTATTTACAAATTAAAATTTGCAGTGATTGAATTTTTGTAGGTAATTTGAGAATCTAGGAAATTTTGAGATGATTGAGAGAAGAAGATAGTTAGAAAGGAAAACTGATAAGGTTCAAGCAGTGATAAACCTAGTAAGGCTTAATTAACAAAGAGGAGAGCTCAGAGAAGCTCTAAAAAAATCTAAGGAATAAAAAAATAATTAGATGTAAAAGTCAAAAGACCAGTGTGAAAATGACCTAGGTGAGGCTTGCATAAGTATCAAAAGACCAAAGAAGAGTTTTGCTTGAGATATAAGAGGAAGATAAGAGAGATAGGGAAGATGGAAAGACTTCCAGGAAGGAATTTAATGAGGAACAACCCAAAGAAATAAGGATTAGTTAATGAAAAAGAGATGAGAGAGATTAGACAAAGGATAAAATATCTATAACTCATGGTCAAAATCCTACAAGGAAGTTAAGGTAAAGGATTGATATTTGAGATAAAGATAAAGGTAAAGCGGCCTATAAAATGGGTTATAGAAAAGAAGTAAAATATTGATATGAGAGAGAGAAAAATAAAAGAGATTGTTGTGTAAAAAATTCAAAAAATAAATTGAGAAGTACAAGATGAGTATATAGTTGGGAGAAGAAGAAGGGATAAAGGAATTGGTATTTGAATAAAAGCCAAGTCAAAGGGTTAAATGGTCTCAATTTTCTTTATCTAATATGGATTTTAATGTTGTGAATGCAGGAAAAGAGATTGATGAAGGATAAGCCCACTCTAAGGGCATGAAACTTGAAAGAATGAAGGAAAGCAAGCATGAGTAGCATGACTATGAAGAAGTTGATCTGGAAGCATAATTTGAGGGTACAAAGATATGCCACCTAGAGAAATAAGAAATGATTGGAAAAGAATGTCTTTAATCATATCAATGCCTCAATAAAAACATGCAAATAATAAAATTAGACCAAGAAGAACCTAAATTTTTTACATCTAATATTATTGTTGACATGAATGTAGAATTGCAAGGTGTTGACGGTACATAATAGGAAGAAGATAATGAGTTATTATGTGACCTCATAAAAGATGAAAGAAGAGGTGAGTCAATTGGTAGACTCAAGGAAAATGAATATGAAGTTATACGAATATTTTTATTTTCAATTGGAAAAGTAGGAAATGATGAAGTACTTGATAAAGTGCCTATGAAATCTGAGTTGCATCAAGATAAGGTGTCTCAAGATGAAGATAGAAAAGTATTTGACCAAAGCATAACATATTATACTGAACAAGAGAACTTTATTGGGAATCAAATGATGGAGGTGTCAAAATATTTGAACCAGATTGGAAATGAAGCAAAAATTAATGCAACTGAGTTAGGGTTCCTAAAGATTCTGAGCAACGAAGATGAATTAGTA
>JARHVA010004589.1:97500-135000 GCA_037957365.1 Torreya grandis
ACACCAACTCCCCCACTTCCTTCAGCTTACATACTTTATCCCATGCCAGAAGATGAATATGATTACACCCGATGGACGCTTTCTAGAGGAATTGTTTGTAATGTCTCTCGATTTCCTTGCTCACTGCTTTGGGGATTTGAAGAATTGACATCATGTACACTCGAACTGCTGATAAAATTACCTTGATCATGGTGATTCTGCCAGCCAATGATAACCATCGCCCCTTCCAAGAAGCTATCTTTGCTTGTAGATTACTGATGATGTTCTTTTATAGACTATTCATATATCTTCCATTGAAAAGGGGCATTCCTGTTGGAGACTGGAGTTAATTTCTCCACTCCTCATGCATGCAACAGTTAACTATCAGTTAGTTAACAAATAGGTAATTAAATTGTTAGAGTTGCAGTTTGCATGTAAAGACTAAAATTAGTCTTTGGTTTGTTTTTTCTAATTATTGTTAGTTTTTTAAATCTATTTAATAAACCCATGGGGCAGTATTGTAATTTGAAAAAGATCAAGAAGATCAAAAAGATTATTAAAAATCTTGTTTCTAGAATTGTTGTAGCAATCTGAATTTTAATCTATATGTTTTTACATGTTTTTATTTTCTTAAAAATTGGTATCAGAGCCAAGTAGAGCTAGCAGAGAGGCGACTAGCAAGAAAGGAGGACGCAGAAAGAGCACAGCTGAAGCTAAGGGACGTGGAGAGTGTGTGGATCATGTTTTGAAAGAGATGCACCCAGCAAACTGGTCGATTCCTGTGTATTATTCCTGTATTTTTTTGCTTTGTTTGCTTCCGCTCACTGCCCAAGGAAGTCGATGCAGCCAAAGAGTCGCAGGCTAAGAACAATTCAGTAGAATCACATAGATTATGTTGGTGCACACAGTTGGCAGTAAGTTTGACAGCGCAGTCCAAGTGCCAGCAAATAGCCAAAAGAGGGCGACAAGTTTGATAGTGAAATAAAAATGAACAGTCCTTGTAGAGTGGCGATTTCAAGATCGGGGAAAGAAACAAGCGAAAGCGCTTGCAGGAGGCAGAAGAAGAAAATCAAGACCATGAATTCCCAATGGAAATTGAGCAGCCCTCGGCTAAGCACACCACCATTACTGTCGAAGGGCAAGAAAATCCCATCTACGAAAAGCCCACTTACGACAGCATCATTGCCGAAAAAGCTTTCAGCCGTAACTAGAAGCAACCAATACAAGCATGTGCATTTGCAGTCAGGGTTTCCCACAAGGGGTCCATTTTTGAAGAAAGGGCGAGACAGAAGGAAATAAAGAAAGCTCGTGGGAAAAAAAAGAAAGAAAAAAATAGCAGTAAAAGAAGAGCGCCCAAGCTAGAGGCGTATTACACAGAAGATTGCTCTGAAGACCCTGCTCCGAACGCCAAAAAGAAGGGCATCAAAAGTTTTCTATTTGTTTATTGTTTTATTTCTTGTCTACTGTCTATATTCAGCTTTACAAGGCATATGTTTTCTACATTATGCAAGCAATGCAATCATTCATTGTCTTTAGATTATAGCATGGATGGCCGTAGTGCTGTGTTTGAAAAGTCGAGCTCCGCGGAGCTTGTGTTACACAGTGAGTGAAGCTGTGAAAGTGTGTGTGTGTTGAACAATGAGTGAAGCTGTCAAAATGCTTGAAGATTAGGCCAATCGTTAGCAAATCTAGACCAACATGGAAAGAACTCAGCAAAAATTTGGGAGGAAACCTGAGCAGTTAAGCGTCAGGTGAAAGAAAAGTAAGCAAGCAGGAAGCTTGCAGTTTTGGATATAAGAATGTCCGTTGATAGCCTTTCGACAGGCCACTCCTCAATGTTAAATGCTGAGTGAACGCTCATTGAGCAATTGTATTTGTTTTGTATGAAGATAAGGCGGTGTATTCTGCATGAGAGGCAGTGTATTCTGTAAAAGAAAAGCATCCTAGCTGAAGCTGGTAGATAAAATTTAGGCATTGTAAATGCTGAAATAGATTGTGGTAGAAATTAAGGGGGAGTGTTGGAGACTGGAGTTAATTTCTCCACTGCTCATGCATGCAGCAGTTAACTATCAGTTAGTTAACAAATAATTAGTTAAACTGTTAGAGTTGCAGTTTGCATGTAAAGACTAAAATTAGTCTTTGGTTTGTTTTGTCTAATTATTGTTAGTTTTTCAAATCTATTTAATAGACCCATGGGGCAGTATTGTAATTTGAACAAGATCAAGAAAAAGATCAAAAAGATCAGAAGATCAACAAGATTATTAAAAATCTTGTTTCCAGAATTGCTGTAGCAATCTGAATTTTAATCTGTATGTTTTTACATGTTTTTATTTTCTAACAATTCCAACGTATCTCCCAAGGAGGGATTCTATTTTAAATGAGAACTGTTCTAGTCCATTATTTTGCCTCGCAGGAATTTGAGCTTAGAGGTGAGTTGAAACATTTGTGAACTCCTCACGAAAGGAGCCTCTTTCCACCAGGTATCTACTTTTTGAAGGAAAGAAGAATCTCTGAACCACATTGATTGAAACCTGAATTTTCTCTTACCATGAGGTTTGTCCAACCCAAATCTGAGTCGAACTGGGAAATGGTCCGAGCCAGCCAGCGGTTAAATATCTGATTCCCAATTGATATCTTGATCCTCAAAACACTCCACAGAGATAAAGAATCTTACAGAAGTCCTTTCTCCTATTGGTCCAGGTGTATTTGCCGTTCCTTGGGATGCAATCAGCCAAGTTGTTAAGATCCACGAAGTCTCTAAAGTCCTGCGTTGACCTGGCAGGGTGAGAAATCCCAACCGTTTTTTCTGAGGCGTCCAGCACCGCATTGAAATCTCCACCCAAAAGGATCCTCTCTTTCTTTAACAATCTTGGCCATATTATTACCATTAATAACAGTCTCATGTGTAACGAGTAACTCAATCATTCGTTGATTGTTGATAGCATTGTATGGGCAAATGAGGTTATTTTACGTAGAGATCTTAATTTATGTATAAGAAACTTTGATTGGAAGATCATTAGAAATCCCCATAATGTAGGTGCTTGGACCTGTAGAAGAATAATGGCGACAGTCGCGTATAATTGTTATTGATTTATAATACAATAAAAGATCTTTAAAAACAGAAGTAAACGAAGAATAAAAATCATGGACCTGTATTGATGTCTATTTGTTTTGCTTGAAATTGTAAAAGGCGTCTAGTTTGAGATTGTTGAGCTTTATAGAAACCGATTGGCAGGTTACAAGGTCTCGGCTTAGATGTATACAACGAGCTCCGTTGAGTTCATGTAACAATAAATGCATGCAGGTAATAAGCGACTTCGATCATGCCAGGTACGGTGAGTAAATCCTGATAATGATCTTCATTTCAATGATAAAGTACATGCAGGTCTGATATTAGAATGGCGACTGTGTATTTAACTTATGGCCAAGCTTGAATGTTTACTGTCAAATGTCCTCGATCCAATAAGGAGGCGGCTCCGACAACAAACATCTTGAGGCAACAAGAGGCCCGGTAAAGGGTTATTTGTGAAAATATTTTGATTTTAAGTGAAGATGAGACACCTGCTAGCGGCCTTGTTAATATAAGAAAATTGATTGAAGTGGAATGGAGACAATGTTAGAAACTCAAGTTAAATTGGAGTTAATTTCTCCACTCTTCATGCATGCAATTGTAAGAAATCAGTTAGTAAACTTACAGTTAAGCAATCAGTTAGTTAACAAACAGTTAGTTAAACTGTTTGAGTATTTGTTAGAGAGTTAGTTTGCATGTAAAGACTAATTTTAGTCTTGAGTTTGTCTTTAGTTTATTTTCTAATTATTTTATAGATTCAAATCTATTTAAAGACGCTTGGGCGCATCATTGTAAGCAAAGAAAATTTGAAGATCAATAAAATCTCTTTTTTTCAAGAAATTGTTGTAGCAATTGTTCAGTTCTTATTTATTTGTTTGAGTTCTAATTTTTTATGCTCTCTTGATTCTGACAAATTGGTATCAAAGCCTGGTAAGGATTTGTGCAGTAGAAGCACAAAGAGAAGTGGAGATTGCAGAAATGTGTAGTCAACAGAAGCGCACAGTAGCCGCAGTCAGAGAGTGAAGAAAGAGCCAGCAAGGAGTGCAGAGACCGACATCAGCCGACTCCCAAACCGACATCGGCAGTTTTACTGACGTCGGCGGTATTTGTTACCGACATCGACAGTATCACCAACGTCGGCAATATTAGTTACCACCGTCGGCAGTTTAACCGACGTCGATAGTATTAGTTACCGCCGTCGGCATTTTAACCGACGTCGATAGTATTAATGACCGACCGCGGCAGTTTTAACATCATCGGTGACTGTGTGTCAGAAATAGCGACTAGAAAGCCATTCCAGCGTGAGAAATGGCAGCGTACAATAGTATTTCACAGTCTCAAATTCCCATTTTTGATGGTAAGAATTATGATTTCTAGGCAATTAAGATGAGAACTTTATTTTGCTCACAAGATGTATGGGATTTGGTAGAAAGTAGTTTTGTAGAATTGCAGGATGAGGCAGCCCATCTGGCATTAAATCAAGCACAAAAAGACGAGCTCAAAGAGAATAATAAAAAAGATGCAAAAGCTTTATTTCTCATCCAACAAGCATTGGATGAATCTATATTTTCCAGAGTTGCAGCAGCAACAAGATCCAGAGAGGCATGGAAAATCTTGGAGACCACCTATAGAGGTAATACGAAGGTAAAAATTGCTAAATTGCAATCTCTTAGAAGAACTTTTGAAAATTTGCAAATGAATGAATCAAAATCTATAGACTAGTTTATGGGTCAAGTTTTGAATATAGTGAATCAAATTAAATCTAATGGAGAATCTATCACGGATCAAAAGATCATAGAAAAAGTACTCAGATATTTACCCAGTAAATTTGATGCTATAGTTGTAGCTATTGAGGAAAGTAAGGATTTGGAACAATTATCTGTAGATAAATTAATGGGTTCTTTGTTAACACATGAATCCAGAATGAATAAGAATAATACTTCTCTTGAGAATGCCTTCAAGTCACAAGTATCAGTTGGCAGAGGAAGAAGAAGAGCCAGGTCAAGCTTCAGAGGAAGAGGTAGAGGATGATATGGAAGGAATAATTCAGATGAAGGTGAGAACAGTAATCAAAACTATAGTAGTAGAGGACGTGGCAACAACCACTCATAGCAAGGTTCAAAGAGGTTTGTTAAATCTAATGTTCAATGTTATTAATGCAAGAAATATGGTCATTATGCAAGTGACTGCAAAAATAAACAAAGATATGTGTACAAGCAGAATGCTAATTACACAGGTGAATCTAGTTCTAATCCAGGTGACTCTAGTTCTAATCATGGAAGCATGTTTCTTACTTGTAATGTTACTCAAGAAAAATCTAAAGATATTTGGTTTTTAGATAGTGGATGCAGTAATCATATGACAGGAAATATAAATTTTTTTGCTAATCTTGATGATTTTGTAAAATCAGAAGTGAAATTAAGAAATGATATCACAGTAGATGTCATGGGTAAAGGTGTCATAAATGTTTTGGCCTAGAATGGTGAAAGAAGGTTTATACCTAATGTTTATTTTGTACCTAGACTAAAACATAATATTTTGAGTGTTAGTTAGTTAGTGCAAAAAGGTTACAGAGTATCTGTTATGGATAATGTTTGCACAATATTGGACAAGGTTCCAAGTGATAGGTTGATAGAAAAAGTGGAGATGACCAAGAATCGAATGTTCCCTCTTCATATTCAGTGCATCCAAGGAGAAGAGGAAGCACACTTCAAATCCATACAGCTAGACTAATCATGGTTATGGCACTTAAGGTATGGACATTTACGTTTTGGAGGTTTGAATTTATTACAAAAAAAAAATATGGTGAAGGGTTTACCACCAATAGAACAACCAGGAAGTCCATGTGACAGTTTTATTCTAGCAAAACAGCATAGAGAGAGTTTTCCAATAGGAGGCTCATATAGAGCTAAGGTAATATTGGAGTTAGTCCATAGTGATTTATGTGGACCAATGCAAACTACATCATTTGGAGGTAGTACTTATTTTCTAACCTTCATTGATGACTTTAGCAGAAAGACTTGGATCTACTTTCTCAAAAATAAGTCTGAAGCCTTTGAAAAGTTTAAAGAATTCAAGGCAATGGTTGAAAAGCAGAGTGGCCGTTATATCAAGGTACTGAGATCAGATAGAGGAGGTGAATATATGTCTAATCAATTTCAAGATTTTTGCAAGTATCATGGAATCAAAAAACAATTGACTACAAGATACACACCACAGCAGAATGGTGTAGCAAAAAGAAAGAATAGAACAATAATGGAGATGGCAAGAAGCATGTTGAAATCCAATCACTTGTCAAATGAATATTGGGCAAAAGCAGTAGCATGTGCAGTGTATATTATGAACAGAAGCCCAACAAAGAGTGTCAGAGATCGAGTTCCACAAAAATCATGGAGTGGTAAGAAATATAGTGTATATCACTTTAGAATTTTTGGTTGTGTTGCATATTCTCTTATACCATCTAAATTGAGAAATAAACTTGATGATAGAGGTGATAAATGAATTTTTATTGGCTATAGTGAAGATTCAAAATCTTATAAGCTGTATAACCCTATTACAAAGCAAGTGATTATTAGTAGAGATGTAGAATTCAAGGAAGAAGAAGCATGGGATGGTAGCACCATCACAGTTGGAGCACCAATTCCACAAGATGAAGAAGTTTCTGAAGAACAAAATTTGCAAGGTGGACAATCCTCTCCACAAGTAGGCACAAGCACTCTAATAAGGACACCAAGAAGGTTTGAACAAGGTGAATCATCTAGTCATGCAGGTCACCCTACTCCGAATTCACAAGTGATGAATAAGATCCAACTCTTGCTACTTTGAGATCAAGAATTAAAGGTAAGAAAATGAGAAGTTTGAGTGAGATTTATAATCAAGAAGAAGAGAAATTAGATTTGGTTTCAAATTTTGCTCTTTTCACTCATGACCCTATGTATTATGAAGAAGCAATTAATGAGGAACATTGGCTAAAAGCAATTGATGAAGAGATGAATGCTATTGAAAGGAATCAAACATGGGATGTAACTACTCTCCCTAAAGGTAAAGATTGTATTGGAGTTCAATGGGTTTATAAGACTAAATTTGATGCAGATGGAAATGTTGAAAAACACAAGGCAAGGTTAGTAGAAAAAGGTTTTGCACAAGAACATGGAGTTGACTATAATGAAACATTTGCTCCAGTCGCTAGATTGGATACTGTTAGAATGGTATTATCAATAGCTGCTCAAAATAATTGGTATGTATATCAAATGGATGTAAAATTAGCATTCTTGAATGGATTTTTAGATGAATAAGTATATGTGATACAACCCACAGGTTATGAAGTACAAGGACACGAGGAAAAAGTTTACAGATTGAAGAAGGCTCTTTATGGTCTTAAGCAAGCACCAAGAGCATGGTATAGCAGGATTGATACTTATATGTTAAACAATGGATTTAGTAGAAGCGATAGTGAGCCTACTTTGTACACAAAAATCAACAAAGAAGGTTAGATTTTGATTGTGTGTTTATATGTTGATGATTTGATTTTTACTGGAAATTTGTCTATAGATACTTTCAAATCAGCAATGAAAAAAGAATTTGAAATGACAGATTTTGGATTAATGAAGTATTTTTTGGGAATAGAAGTTATACAATCAGATAAAAGAATATTTATCTGTCAAACAAAATATGCAAAGGATGTGTTAAGGAGATTTAAGATGCTGAATTGTAAACCAGCACCTACACCAGTTGCTACAGGGACTAAACTTAGAAAAGAAGACCAAGGGTCTAATGTTGATTCCACAATATTCAAAAAGCTAGTTGGTAGTTTGATGTATCTTACAGCTACTAGACCAGATATCAGTTATGGGGTTAGTTTAATATCAAGATTCATGGAGTCATCAAAAGACTCACATTGGCAAGTTGAAAAAAAGATATTGAGATATGTGGCAGGAACTACAAAATATGGAATTTTATATTTCACAACTAACAATTTTAGTTTGATTGGTTTTACAGATAGTGATTTTGTAGGTAGCGTTGATGATAGGAAGAGTACTTCTGGATATGCCTTTCTTTTAGGCACAGGTGTAGTCACATGGGCATCCAAAAAGCAACCTATAGTGACACTTTCATCAATTGAAGCAGAGTATGTTGCAGCCACATCAGCAGCATGTCAAGCAACTTGTATGAGAAGAATATTGAAAGATTTATTACAAGCACAGAAGGAGTCAACACCAATCTTCTGTGATAACAAATCAACAATCGCTTTATCAAAAAATCATGTGTTTCACAAGAGGAGCAAGCACATTGATCCAAGATTTCACTTTATCAGAGAATTAGTGAACAATGGAGAAATCCATCTGGACTTCTGCAGATCTGAAGATCAATTGGCGGACATATTTACAAAGGCATTACCAAAAGAGACCTTTGATTTTTTGAGACAAAATTTAGGCATAGTAAATGCTAAAATTGTAAGTGGTAGAAATTAAGGGGGAGCGTTAGAAAATCAAGTTAAATTGGAGTTAATTTCTCCACTCCTCATGCATGCAATTGTAAGCAATCAGTTGGTAAACTGACAGTTAAGCAATCAGTTAGTTAGCAAACAGTTAGTTAAACTGTTTGAGTATTTTTTAGAGAGTTAGTTTGCATGTAAAGACTAATTTTAGTCTTGAGTTTGTCTTTAGTTTATTTTCTAATTATTGTATGGATTCAAATCTATTTAAAGACGCTTGGGCGCATCATTGTAAGCAAGGAAAATTTGAAGATCAATAAAATCTCTTTTTTTCAAGAAATTGTTGTAGCAATTGTTCAGTTCTTATTTATTTGTTTGAGTTCTTATTTTTTATGCTCTCTTGATTGAAGTGGAATGGACACAAGACTGTTTGTAATTGCAATCTGAGTGAACATTTGGAATCGATTTGTAACACTGATATGATGGAAGTTTGAGTTCATGCTAGACATCTACAAATTCAGTGTCCGTGTGTTTAAACCATTTCCATTGTCATGAAATTGTCAAATTTATTAAATATTCAAGTAGTAAGGATTGCATAAACCTGCATGTAGAATTTCACAGACAGAATTGAGAAGATTCAAAATTAGTTGTTTGCAAATAGAATCATTCCTAAAGCTCAATATTGATGATAAAATGGAACAAGGACAGTGATAAAATCTATGTGTGAAAATGATGCAAAGTCTTAGTTTGTAATGAGAAAGGTCGAGGATTAGAATCTTCGAGTTGATTGCCATTAAAAGAAACAAGGAAAATTCATAGTTGTTACAAAATTAAGGAAGGTCTAAGATACTAAAGGAATTCTATATTGGTTAAGAAGTGATCCTGGCATAATAGCAAATTGATGTAGGTGGAAATCACCTCTTCAGATTGGGCACTGTTAAACATGGATTGTAAGTTTTCAGGAACTTCGGAATCATCCACTGGAGACACACTTCATTATGTGTATTTTTACTTGGGTCTTCAAAATTTCCATAAAAGAGTCATAATTTATCATATCTTTCAGTTCTACACATATAAGTATTGAATGACAACGTTTCAGATTATAAGTTTGTTATAAGGGAAGTTTTCAAAAAGTCCTTTATTGGGCCTAAAATTTATATTTGAATGTCGCTGAAACACTTCCTCATATTCCATTCTATGCTTCAGCTATTCCTTCTGTCTCCCAGGAAAATATCCATCCTCGTGCTGAAGATGCATGGAGGAGGATATTACTCCAAAATCAGCCTGAGTTACAAAACCAATGTGTTATAATTATTTTCTCAAAAAAGTGAACTTGCCTTGGACTCCTCTTCACATATTGTTGATTTTGGCTTCTTAATAAGCATACTGCCAACTCCTATGTTAGTATCAACCATTAAAACTTTACATGCAAAAATAAGGTCCTCAGAACACAATGATAGATAAGATGTATCTTATTTGTGCAATATGTAATTAAGGCTTTTGTTAAGTTTTCCAACTGGATATAGTCTTTACGATACATGCATGTACTTTTTCTTGAAGGAATGGGTAAATACCACACAAGTGTGCACAGAAACTTCGCTATGAATTCCAACCATTCCACCTTATTGAATGCATCCTTAACGGTATGATATTCATGACACAGTGCTTGATCTGTTAGTAGTATCCACCTCAGATCCTACCGCTAATGTGGGTCTGATCTAAAAATTCCAAAATCAACATATTGTCTTGGTTCCTTTCTTTTGTGAGATATCTGTTGTTTTGGATTTTGTGACAGAGTTTTACCACGAGCACTTCTATAATCTAAAAAATTTGAAGCTTCGATGGTTCGAGCATGCAATGGTGTATAAATTTTTAATGTAGTCTTTGTTTTAAATTTTTCGTGCAGCTCAGTACATATGTGGTCCCTAAACATGCCTTGCAACGAGAAACTCTTCTACATAAAGGCTATAAAATAACCAACCTATTTGAATTGATTCTTTACTCAATCAAGCATTTGGAATGTCATTTTACATTTTCAAAATAATCTGTTTAAATATGGTCGGGCTTTTATACTCCGTTTTAACTAGCTGTGTTTTTAAAGGAAAATTTACATTGTGAAACGTACTTAATAAATCCGAGCTTACAAAATAAACTTGAGAAATCCTTATTAAACACTTTTGATAAGTTTTTGGAATTCATCTATCTTCCCTGCAATATTCTGAAGTGGTTTTTAATTTGAAAAATGTGTCATTGAATTCCAGGAGTAAAACAAACTTAAGAAATGTGAATTAGACTCATTTGATATGTTTTGAGATGTATATTCTTCATCTCAAAACATGTTAAGAAAATCTAACTTTGTAAACGGAGATTTAGAAAGCCGTTTGGAATTCGTCTAATGCCCACTCAGGGTTCCAAATCCAAATAAAACTTCTTGAAAACTTCTTGAGATATCCTGGACTTACTAGGATATCCAAACCCACAGGGAAATTGATGCAAGTTTGTTATTTTGAAAACCGACTTAAGATGATATCAAGAACGGAAATAAAGAGAAATTAAAACCACTTGAACTTGAATTTTTATTTTTGTATGGACCATGAATAATATTATTTGATTACTCTATTTTAAAATTACATAAACTCGTCTCCCTTTTAACCTAGGTTCTCTTGGAAATCTACATTGTTGTTGTTTCCGCTCGTTGGCGAGGTCCATGAATGAATGGAAGAGTCTTTGGAATAATTTGTTGATAATTTTTTGGAGAACGGACACTTGTTTAGCGTCATTATAGACAGAAAATATCAACTCTTCATAGAATGTGTCCTCAATAATATCAGAAGGAATGAATTTGAAATGGCCATAACACGTAGGATTCCAAAGAGGTCTCTCAGATTTAAAGTCTTTTAACAGATTTTTGTTTGCAAAGGTTTGGAGCATTACACATGATTTGTCATCTATGGATGAGGGTCGCTTTCTCAAGGTCCCAGTGAAAAAGCCTGTGACAATGGTAAGAAATGATTACCTCTCTCAGATACCTTCTATCGGCTTTGATTATCTGCACCAAAATGAAATCAACAAGTCATGTTTAAGTTGTATTTTTTATCCGAAAGCCATAAGGATTAGGTGGATGTTGTTGGGTTGCGTTGGACTCATTCTTGATATAAAAAATGTCTCAATTTTTTCCCAAAAAAATGTAAAGACGTTGGGCAAAATTTTAAGGCTTTTTGGAGCTTGCAGAGAGATGCTCCCCAAGAGTTCCATTTTCCATGTGCTCATAAACCAACATCTACTTTCATTGGGATTTGATTCTCAAAATCCTCATTCAATGTTGTCAACATAGCAATCTCATATATTTTAGTATATTCATCATTATTAAATATTTCCTTGGATGAATAATGGAAATTATGTGGCAGCTCCTCCATAATAACTCTTGATATGGTTGTAATTTCAATGACCACATGTAGAAAAGAACCATGTTGGAGAGGCAAACTTCCCCCATCCCCTAGTCTATTTATTTTATTATAAAAATTTTGTATACTAATGTAGCTCAAATGAATATTTTCTTTGAAAAATTCAATATGTTGCAAATATGTTTGTCATAAACACTCCTCTTAGGTTACCGCAAATACTTCTTACAGTCTTGACTATTATATTTGATTTTATTAAACAAAGATGAAGCATGATTTTATGACCTATCGTTATTGGTAGTCATCCGAGTTGATTTCTACAGCTGAATCAGGGCTTTTCCATTTAGATATGGAGTTATAATCTTAAAAGATTAGATTTTTTAATCATACCTATGTTTAAAAAGACATCCAAATTCTTATAGGAATGTAACTAGAGGTGTTGGCATCAAATGTAAAATTTCACAACAACATGCTCAATGTTATAGAGAATTAAATACAGAGGTAGAACCTTGTCTATAACCTACTAATCCATGTTTTGAGGGTATTTTAAGAGTAACATGCATGAGCGATACACTCCTCTTAGGTCAACCAAAAATTAGACGGATAAAAAAAGCTTTGTATTGGTGTAAACAAAAAGATCCTAAGAGTTTTTTTTATACCATGAGGTATATGGAAACAAAATTACATGTTAGTGTTATACTATTTCTAAGATTATATTCTCTCATGTCATGATGTGTGTAAACATAAAATTGTGTATCCCTTCATGATAATCGTTAAGAAGTTTGATATTTTTTGGAACACAATTTCTAACAGAATAAAAGATATAGAATAATAAGTAAAAGAAAAGTGAATGTTTTTTTAATAGGAAAATAAAATAAAATCAACCTAGAGTCAAAATAAGTAGTGAAAGAGATAGTATCCAAGGTTGACTAATGTCTATTTTAGTGTGAGGAATTTAGAGAATTAAAATGAAATCCTAAGCCACAAACTTACAAGCAACAAGTGTCTTCGAACTATAGAAGATTCACCAAAATGTTTATACTAGAATTATTTTTGAACTATAATTAACTCTAAATAGAAATGTAAACTATTGAAATTTGATCTAAGATTATACATAAGACATAATACACGAAAATATAGAGAAATATACATAAATTATAAAATATACAGATTTTATAAAAATAAAAACTAGGATTATGGTTATAGAATGTCCTTGCAAGTGATTTATTTCATAATGTATTAAATTTACATGGGTTGTGATTTTTTGGAAGGACATAAAAATACAAATGTAATAGGAAATAATGTCTCGATGTTTAAGGAGGATAATAAGAGTGGAGTGTGTTTTTGTTTGTGTATTGTGACTATTATACTAGAATATACTCTAGATCTAAAAAGCTAGGTTTGTTCTCCTATATTTTTCTATGACCTATTTCTCTAGCGAACTTAAATTGCTAGACAGAAGACTCGTAAAATAAGAATCTTAATTGTCCACAAACACACAAAAGAATATGAAATGAAAAAAGGGAAAATAATTGGGGAAGTGGTAATGACCAAGCTATCCTAAGAAAACCTATTTTTGATTGAGTGATGCCTAGATATCCCAAAGGGCCTCAAATAGATGTAGTTATCCCTTTAGGGAATTGTATGTGAATAAAATTATAAAATTTTATTATAATGTTTGAAAAGGGATGTTATCAACCTATAATATAATCAGTGAAACAATGCAATTATAAAAATATTATAAAATTACATTAGAATTCTAATAGAGATATTTAATCAAAAAATAAATGCCTTTGGCATTCAATATAAAAGTGTTGGTTGCAGTAGGTTATTTATCTTAGTTCATGTTTCCTATGCACTTTATTTGTTTTCAATATTTTTTAAGTTTTTCCACCCACTTAGGTTTGGATATTAGATATTTGAGTATAGTGGTTTTCTATCCCTAGGTTATCATCTATGACCATATAGCTTCATTTATTTTCCTTGCCTTTATATGCAAGGCACTCTTATTGTACTTGATATGTTTTTTGAGATATATGATATTTCTACTCTTTGTTATGCATATGAATATTGTTACATTCATATCTTTAATGTGATGTTTTTTTACTATCAACACATGAGATTTATATGGCTTGGAACAATCTATTTTCATTCCTTTTATGGTATTAGAGTAGTAAGTGTTGTAGCCATCCATCCACAATTTGCTACAAGCGTTTAATTTTTTATATATTTATATTTTTTGATGCATGAATTGATGCATTTGTCTTTCTTGCATCCTCTGAACACCATTAGGTCTTAGTATCTCTAGCTTGCATCCTCTTTTGGCTACACTTTTTTCTTTCACAGTGATAGGCATTTTGTTGGGCATTCTAGTTTTTCCCTAAGTTCATTTCAGGTCTTCCTTCTATTTTGGTTTTATGCTTCTACAGTGGGAGTTTCACATTCTTAGCTTCATAGTTTTTCCACCAATTCTCTACATTCTACCCTTGAGGCAACAATTCTCTTTGGTAGGGGTCTATTTTTGTGTAAGAAGGCAATGACTCAGCCATTGTTAGTGTTTGACCCTTTTTATATTTGTAAATTTTCTCTTTTTCATAGGAAGATGATGTCCAATAGGGATTCAAATTTCAAATATTATAGAGAATAACTATTCATATCATGTTTCCCTCCCTTTTTTTGTAACATCACTTACATATAAATCAAATGATTCATTAGGTGGGGCACTCATCATCACCCTTATCACTTTGATCACATGGTAAAGTCATTTAGGGTACGGCATGGGGCTTAACCTTATACTTTTTACTAGTGGGTACTTAATTAGAAAGGTTTATTTTTTTAATACTCAAAGCATTCTTTTTTTTTTATCTACAAGCATTTAATATTTTTTGCTGCGATTTTTATTTTTGACCCATTTATGATAGAAAAAACATGTAAAAACTATATCTTTTTATCGGTAACTCAAAATTAAATGTTTTTATTTTACAAATCATATGTATTTTATATATAATATATTTATGTCATTTATTTTTTTAATTTCACTAAAATAATAAGTTCCAAATTTGTGTGGGGGCAAGGGGAGGGAGGTCAATGAAAAGAATTTTGAGGGGTTGTCTTGGTGTTGATTTTTGTACCACTTTTACATTCTCTTGTTCTTTGGTATTTTTTAATAATGGGTTCTTATTTTCTATTAGATAAATATGAGCCATTATCAAGACATAATTAACACATTTTAATACTAAGAATGGAAATAATCATTAAATGCAAACGATCATAGGCCTTAGTAACTAAAATACAACTAGTGTTCATTAGAGTATATGCAATTTTTCATCACCAATGCAAATTTGATGAGTGTATGTGTTTAATATGAACTTATGTAAGTGAAAGTATTCCATTTAATTTCTAAGGATGTGGCTCTCCTTTCAAAATATTGGAAAATTTTAAGGCTTTAAATAATAAGGTGTATCACATGAGAGCCATGCAACTTGAAATAAAGATATGTTCTCTTAGTTTTAATGATTTTCCATCCATTGTAGACTGTCTTACTAAGTACAAATACTTGTTGACATAATTTAAAGGAGTGGTAAAGATAATAATGATGAATAGTGTATTTACTTAGTTTTTTCTAAGTTGATCATAGGCCTTAGTAACTAAAATACAACTAGTGTTCATTAGAGTATATGCAATTTTTCATCACCAATGCAAATTTGATGAGTGTATGTGTTTAATATGAACTTATGTAAGTGAAAGTATTCCATTTAATTTCTAAGGATGTGGCTCTCCTTTCAAAATATTGGAAAATTTTAAGGCTTTAAATAATAAGGTGTATCACATGAGAGCCATGCAACTTGAAATAAAGATATGTTATCTTAGTTTTAATGATTTTCCATCCATTGTAGACTATCTTACTAAGTACAAATACTTGTTGACATAATTTAAAGGAGTGGTAAAGATAATAATGATGAATAGTGTATTTACTTAGTTTTTTCTAAGTTGAAAATCCACTCTAAATCTTTGTTTCTACCTTTTTATATAGCATGGATGCCTTGGGTGCCACATTCAAAATTCCTATTTTATAGTTTTCTTTTTTGAAATACTTAGTATGGAAGAATCCAAATTGTCTAACCTTGAGCCTTCCACCTATCAAAAATTATTAGTTTCATATAATCCTAAGGTCAAGTGAAAATCAAAAATTAAACCCAAAACCACTCCTTATCTATCTCAAAGTTCCACTAAACTTAAATACAATAACTCTAAGCCCAAGGAGTATTACAAATCCAAAAATAAGTCTAGCCTTTCATCCTTCATTTTTTTGGGAACTAGTCATGTATACACTAGGTGTTAGAAGAGAATGCAAGTATTAGAAGATGAAACCATAAAACACAAGATATATATCTCCACTCCACGTATTTCCATTGAGCATAGAAAAGTATTTAAGGTTATTGGGAGATCACAATCACCTATTAGAAATAGTTGTGTTATAGATTATAGTGTTTCTAACCACATGACTTCTTCTAAGGTTTTTTTTACATCTATTATTTTGGGTCCTATTTATAACATTGGGGTTGGATATTCTTCCTTTATCTCTGTTAAGGTCAAAGGTGACATACAACTTGATGGTGGTTGCATAAATGATTCACTATATGTTCCTTACATCACAACCCAATTACTTTATGTTTATCATATTTGTTATTATGGTCAAGAAAAGATAATGACTTTCACACAATAATGGGATGAAATTCAAATTTTGTTTGAGCCTCATACACTTGTTTCACAAATTATTATTGATAATAGTTTCTAACTATATCACTTTGAGAGTTTTTATGACATTTATTCTATGTGGATATGCTTGGTTTCTCATGTCAATTATAAGAGTAAAATTTGGCATGAAAGATTTGGAAATCTTAATTATAGATATTTTAAGGATTTGAACACTCATGGTATGGTTGATGGTTTCCTAAAAAAAAATTATTGATGGAATTTTCTTTGGCTATGCATTAGGGATTCAAAACCAAGATCTATTTCCTAAGGGTATATCCTAGAAAGCTTCACCACTTGAGCTTGTGCATAGTGACTTAATGGTCTTTTTTACTCTTTATTTTAATGGAGCTAAATATGCACTATATTTATTGATAATTTATTGAGGTGTACTTGGGTTTATTTTCTCAAGTACAAAAGTGAAGCTTTGTCACACTTAAAATTATTTTAGGCTTGGTTGATAATCAATCTTCTAGTTGCATGAATAATATTCATACTAATAATGGTGGGATTACTTTAGCAAATAATTTTCTTAATTTTTGGTAGCTCTTGACATTATTAAAGAAAAACAAATTCCTTATAATCCATAACATAATGGACTAATAGAAAGGAAGAACATAACTTTGGAGGATATGGGTAACTACATGATGCATTCTCAAGATTTACCTATTATATACTAATAATAAATAATTAATTGTGTAAACTACATTTAGAATCATATAACACATAGATCACTTGAGTATTTGAATCCAGATGAGGCTAAGTCTATAACTAATCCTGATCTCTAAATTTTTTGAGTTATTTGGATCCATTCTTGTTCTTTTGTACCAAAGGATAAAAGGAAACCCTAGGATAAGAAAATAAAAACCTTGATCTTTGTAGGGTATTGTGAGGATACAAGAGCTTATTAAATTTTGGATCCTAATATTCATGATGTTCTTTTTCAAACACATGTTCAGTTTGATGAGCACTTATATTCTCAATATTATTCATCTTCTTTCATGTCTTTTTCTTCTTCTTTACCCCCATTCTTTGATGATTCCTCAGTTCATCTTGAGGATCCCTTCTTTGAGAAGCTAGTTTATGAGACCACTAAGGAGGTGATTGATGTATAATTAGATGTTTATCTTGTTCCCACTATGATTGAGGGATTATACTATAGTTTCTAAGGAAATTCATTTCATACATCATATCCAACCCACTAGACATCATCATGAACATTTCATAGGTTTTGAAATTTTATTTCAAGCATTTTGTAGGGATCTACAATCTTTTTCAGAGCCTTGTGGGATACATGAGTGGAATAATGTGATGACCGATGAGTATTATTGTTTGATGAACAATCATTCTTAGGATCTCATATCTCTTTTTAAGGGCATATATTTGGTTAAATTGAAGTGGATATACTGAACCAAATATGGAATTTATGGGTGTATCAATAAGTATAAGGATCATCTTGTTTCAAAAGGCTTCTCACAAGTTGAAGATATAGATTACTTTGATACTTTTAACCCCTTTACCAAGATGGATTTTTTTTTGTGCCTTATCATTTCTCTGATGCATCAAAAGTTTGGCCAGTGTATCGTATAGATGTAAATAGTGCCTTTTTACATGAATATTTGAAGGAGGAAATATACATGGAGTAACATGATAGGTTTATCATGACTCTTCTCTTTTTCTATCAGCTATGAAGGTTTCTATATGGTTTTAAATAGGCTCCTTGGGTCTGGTATGAGAATATGGATTTTTCTATTCTATCTAATGGATTTGTTCGCTACCACTCATATCTTACCATATATACCCAACATGTTGGGGAGTATATTTCTATACTAATTTTTTATGTTGATGACATATTTCTTATAGGTAGATCTTCTTCTCAAATACAAGTTATTTACAAGGAACTTTAAACATAGTTTGATATTAAAATCTATATCTTTTACCCTTTCTCCTTAGTTTGCATATTTCACAGTAAGATTCGGTGATACATTTGAGTAAACATAAGTACACCCTTGATGTTCTTTAATGTTTAGATATGGATGATTGTTAGCCAAGTCTTAATTTTTTCCATTTTATGCTCACTCTTATGTCTAAAAACATTATTTACAGATTATATAACACCTCAATATTCTACACTTGGAAAATTAAGACCATTTTTATTCCTCTCAATTATATACCTTTATTGATTCTTCATGTCTTGTATCTTTTCTCTCTTATGCCCCTTAGCCTTTCTCTTAGTCTTATTAGTATTATATTGATAATCTAGGCCTTCAATCTTATCCATAATGTTTAAACATTCTTATCATCCACCTTTACAAGTTCTGGACCTATACCTACTTTTTGGCATCCCAGAGACTTGTATTCCACTTAGATGGCTAAATCAATGTAATTATCCTTACTCGATGGAGGAGGATATTGCTCTAAACTCATATAATTCTCAAATTAAATGTATAATAGTGGTTAGCATAAGTTATATTGTGTAAGATATTCTCCAAGGGGATATGTATAAATATAATATCAACCCTCATTCATTCTTAACCTCACATAGATCTAGATTCATACCAAAACACACACAATCTATCACTCTAGTGAATAAAACTACTATATTTTTTCATATTTCCATCTCAGTCATAAGGACACCATGTCTACAGGTCTCGAGTACTAAAGGAGTATCCCAAGAGCTATATTTTTTCATGTTAAAATCTAGTTCACTATTGTAATTAATTATCACACATTGCATGATTCAATCACAAACTAACTTGTAAGGGAGAGATATATAATTTTTATGACCTCTTCAAATTATTGTCTATGTAGGTAGTGCACATTAATAGATGAATCTTTGGGATAGATTGATATAGTGTGTCCATTAACCCATTTCCCCTATAGCCACTATGAAGATGAAGAACTTAGGTTTGGTCATTTGATGAGAAGTGAAAGTACATGACTTGATCTAAATACACCAAAGTGAGGATGATGATGTCCCATAATCATCCATGTGTTTGCATCCTATTTAAACAATTTTTATCTACTAGACACTTGCATTTGATGTAGATATAACATCAATGCAATTATCCTAGGTTGGCATAAGTGTTCATAGCTATAGAGGTGATTAATACAAAATTTTGTGACTATTCTAAAATATTTTGTGAGTCTTATTCTAGCCTACTTTAGATTCAGACCTGTATAAGCATCTAAGCTATCTAGGTATCTCATTTTCATTATCATTATAATATCTAACATAGTTATACTTTCCTTTTTTAGCATATTACAACATAATAAATTTAGAATATGTTGTATCTGAGTTTTGAAATTAATTGGGCTATTATAGATTTTATTATCACCCTTGTGCTTATTCATTTCCATATTCTTAACCCTAACTATGAAAATAGGATCTATATCCAACTTAAGATTAAACATTTTGTTAACTTGATTCATGTGAGTGTAAATATTTTTTTGATCTAGGTATTTCAAGCCTCCCAAGGCTTCATATTGATGTGATGGATTTTCATATATGAAACTTTACCCTAGGGTTTAAACCTCCTTTACTTACAATGGTTTTGTGTGCATACACATTAAATTTGCTTATTCCTCTATTGATGTATTTCATCCTCCAAAAAGGTCTATTATAAAAATACTTAGATTTATTTTCTACTAATTTTGATATACTCAAAAAACTCTTTTTATGCTAAAAAATTTTGTATGGATTTTTTATTTTTTGTAATTTATTATTTTTATTAAATATTAGCCTCCTATAGATTTGATTATCACCCTTGTGCTTATTCATTTATATATTTGTTGACCAAATTTGACCCTATAGATCAAATTGGGACCCCAATAGGTAAAAACTTGATTTTTAGGTTTTTTAGGGGTCTAATTATATTATGTCATAATGTGTATTATAGGTCATTTCATGTCACATTTTCCTTGGTCTTGGTCATTTTAAATCTTTATGTCTTTTTGAGTCATTTTGGGGGTTAAAATAGAGCATTAAATGACTTGTACAACCTCCTTAGGAAATATAAATGTGTCAAAATGTGATGGCATTCCAAATATGTCATAACAAGCTATAAATAGTAATTTAAAATTTAAAATTGGTAGGTTCTTTAGAATAATGGGTAGTTTTCTTGAAAAAAATGAGTGTTTAATAAGGTGTAAAAAATTAAATAGATTCCTATAGTTGAGGATATTTTATGAGTGTCTCTTGGTCTTTCATACACTTAATTTAGTAATTATTTTGATTAGAAGCTTCAATAAATGAATAAAACTACTTCTCTCTTCTTTTACTAGGATTTGTAAGCAAAGGATGGCCCTCAAGTTTGTACTTGGTACAGTCAGCAAGAAACATTTTAGGTAAAATGATAATATGGGTGTCTTCTACACTTATTCAAACTCCATTTTGTTTTTGGTTTCATAATAATGGTGACCTATTCTCTATGAACCATTCCTAAGAAGTTGACCTATCCAATTTGCTTGCTAATATGTGCACCCTATAGGTTTTGTTTTGGTTTAGAGAAGTTCATACAATCCAACTACTAAGATTGGATTTATATGATTTTTAATCCCTTATCTCATGATTTCCATACTTATTTTCATGTTTGGCAATGATCTCATTGGATAATTAGGTTAGTTTATAAGTTAATGTCCCAGGTGGAATGGTAGTCAAGTTCACTACTTATAGAAGGTTGTATTCTCTACAAGGGCTTCATATAGATGGGAAATGGTGTTTTACATGTTTTAATTCCATAGCTACCACCTGATCATGTTTTGTATTACAATATCAAGCTTTGATCAAACTTGCATCCTTGTCATGATCATAGTCAACTCCTTGCCCTTCGTCACTTTCAATCACATGTATGAAGCTATCTAGCATGATCAAGTAAGTGTAATAAAGGAATACAGATACTAGACATGTCTTTATAAGTGGGAAAAAAATTATATCTTCTAAAGAGTGTAAAAAGAGTATTGTTACAGTCATGTGCAATATTTACTCACAGTCATATAACAGAGAAAATGCACCTATAGGTGCTCTCATGGAGGAAGTCACATTGAAAGAGAGGTAATGAAACTTAACTTAGATCCCTTATAGTGTAAATATTAATTTTTGAGGTATTGAGAGAGTTTTAAAACTCATTGAAGGGATATATCCCATGCTTACTACCTATTTTTATAGTATTGCCTATACATGAAAATATCCACCTATAGGTGGCATTAGCAGAGCATGAAAATACTTGTATGGAAGGGTTAAAAAAATGGTGAAATTTTCCTTAAGGCCATATTACATTTAAAATATCAAGGTAGACCTTTTTCAAATGTTAGGTTTGTATGTAATCATGAGGAACCTCTCAAAATAGTGAATGTGGAGTTCAGGTATATTTTCTCAAAGAAGTGAAAACAAAGGTCTAAGCCTTTCTTCCAAGGTCATAGAACAAGGCTTAAAATAGCTTTCATGCATCTTAATGAATTTTTATTGTATCCCTATTATATGAAAATATCCCTAAAAAATATAGAGTTAAGAGGATTAGTGGAGGATGGTTGTTAGGGGCCTAAAATTTGTTATTGGAACACTAAATTTCTTCACTGTCATCTACAAGATTTTGAACCTCAAAGGAGCTCCACTTCTTGAGGTGGAAATGCCAAGCATATTATTATGTTTGAATAGTCCTGCCAAGATTTAAAAATCACATAAATGACCTATAATATGCCTAGAGTGCAATGTCATAGTCAGATGTGTATTTAAAAGTGTATAATGACCTAAAAAGACAACCTACAACCTGCCTATAGGTGTTCATAGAGATCTTAAAGTGAAATTGGAGGATAATGAGCCTATAGAAATAAACACCTGATATGAAAGGTACAACAGAGTTTTTTTAAGGTTATCCAAAAGATCATAAAAAAAATTTCAAAGTAAACTCAACACCTACAAGTCCTAATGGCTCCAATACAGTCAATTGTAAGTGATTACATGCAAATAGTGAACTGAAACATGGCATCTTGGTGTTGTATTACTTAATCTCAAGGTGAAAAAATGAATCCAATAATATTTAAATTACCTTGGTAACTAAAAAAAGGTTTTATATATTGTTTCAAGCCTAAACTAAGCAAGCATACACTTGTAGGACCTCACTCAGTTAGTTGTAGCTAACTATGAGGGGTAGAGAGCCAAAGGATTGGGATTTGATGTGGTCCAACCTAGAAAAGATGAATTAATAGGTCCAAATAATTTATAAAATATCTTGGAGGATTTTAAGAGTACTCATGCACTATTTCCAAGTCTAATCCATGGAAATTAACTTATAGGGATCACCCTTGAGTGAGGAAAATAGGAAATATAGTTAGGGTTATACTCAATCTTGTCTAAGCAAGGTGTATAGAAGAGTAAGTGATAAGTTAGAGTTATAAATAGATATTGGAGCACCTAAATAATGATTATTACAGTATATAAAATAATTTTATAGTGGATATATAATAGATATAGACTCACAACAAGCATCATACATTCAATAAAATAAAACCCTAGATACAGTCCACTTCACAAGTTTGCCTTGAGTTTTAAAGATTTTGGAGCATTAAATGACCTGAATAAGGGATAAAATTTTGTGAATATTTTATATATGAATTGATAAATCCCATAAAATATTCACTTTATCTAAGGTAATAGGTTAAGTATCCTCTATTTTGTCTCAGACAGAGGATACTTCCCTTAAGTCAAAATTGGCAGGTTTTGAAGAAGAGGGACAAAAGGATGAACTAGAAGTTGATTATACATTTAAAATAAGTTTTTATAGTTTAAAAACATCTTTTGAAACATGAGAAACATATCATATAAAGGATAAGCCTTACAGGGAGGTCCAAAGCCTCAAAAGTACAGACAAACTTATGAGGCATGGTTATCCTTAGAGTCCAAATGAAAGGTCAACATTAATATATCACTATATGAGATTTATAATCCATTTGGGAATGTTTATAGGCTAATAATAGACATTTATAATCTTTCTCCTTTTATGGGAAGCCATGAAAAGACCACTTTTTTCTTAAACATAATTTAAGCCTATAGGAAATGGAGAAAAGAGCTCGACAATGTAACTTCAAATGCTCACATATTTCATGGGGATTTGCATGGATATTCAAGGAGTTTATGGAGGTTGAAATAGGTCTTGAAATATGCATTTGTGTATTTTTTTTTCAATTCCAATGTCTAACCTTCATGAACAATCCTTAAGAGTAGAAGTGACTCAAAACCCTTGAAAACCCTTGGATAAGGACCTGATTGGGAAAATGAGTATGGAAGGATATACAAGTGGGGTTTAATAACCATGAAAGTTATTAAAACACTAATAATTATCTCTTAGGCTCCTCCCCACCCTTTTCGACTGTATGAATGGAGTAAAAAAATGTATTTTTGACTATTTTGTGCATTATGTAGGTTCTAGGAGGTTTCAAGAGATGAAATAAATTTTGGAAGGAAGCTTGAGACTAAATATAACTACCTATGTCCATATAATTCATTTTAAAACTCATAAATTGTCCTAATATATCTCTCATTCCATCTAGTTAAAACTAGCATAGTAAACATGATGGTGAGAAGGGTGAGAACTTTAATTGGATGGCTTTTTTAATATCTACTTGAGAAGTCTATGGACATGAAGAGTCTTAACAAGTTTCATCCACTCCATTACATAGATTTTAATTTAAAATTGAAGATAATTTTGAGGCAAAATGTGAGGGTTGTGTGAAAGAGGAGTTTCCTTTGAGTGCAGGCAGTGATGGATCACTTTTAGAAGATTTTAGATGACTAAGAATGAAACCAATGCATGGAGAAGCATGTATGTAACCCTTGCATATTATTCCAATCATTAGACCTATCCTTAGTCAATTTTGGGATGTTTAAACATGGGTGAATAATGAATAAATTTTGCTTGTGCTAATTGAGATCTCTCATTCCATATTTTAAAATTTTCATGACTTGGGGTGATACTTGTGCTTGTTTAATTTGCGTGATCAATTTCACATTATCTTCTCATGCACATGTAACTCATTTTCTCAACTTGACAAGTGTCCTTATGACCTTTGGACTTCTTTCTTCTCCTTTGTCTCAAGTTTTATAGGAACTAGCCATTTTGGCCTTTGTGAACTATGCTCCACCGAGTATGGTGAAACCCTACTCATTTTCTTACCATGGATAAATAAAGACTAATAATTTAACTTCTTATATTACTATTCTTAGGGTGTTTACTTGAATGATGGATATTGCTTTGTGATGGCTATGGTATCGTTACCATTATTATCTCATTCTCTCACCTATTTATACCTTCTTCTTGTAGGTCATGTGAAGTGTTCTATGAAGTGTCAAGGTTCAATGAGTTAGCCTATTCACTAGTTCCATTCAAGTCTTCTTATCTAGTCTTACTAGCCTAAACATTCATCATAAACTTATAATAAAATATTGATGCATTGAGATTCAGATTGGAGAAGTGTATGTTTAGTTAGTCTCTTCATCTCATGTGTGACATCCAGCTTGTCAGTAGTCATCAATAAATTTGGTGTATCACCTCATTTGGGATAGCTTACTTTTAGTTTTATCTTCTTTTTCCAATGCAAGTGTAGGTGTAGTAGTGATCTAGAAGTAGTACATCAAGGGAGCTAGTCCTATCTAGAGATTCACCTCATTCTTAGGATACATATAGCCTAGAGGTGTTTCAATTTTACCACTTATATAAGGAAAGATGAGAAATATCCTCAAAGGGTGAAAATCTATGTGACAATAGTTTTTGGCATTCCTGATGGTATTTTTAGTCAAAGAAGTTGAAATATTTTTTGTGTTATCTTTAAATGCATTAGCCTTTGTAGGCATCTATAGAAGCATTAGTGGTGACTCCAAAGTTATATCAGATAATCAAGTATCCCAATTTTTCCTTTGAATATTGTTGGTAATATTTTTATTTTTTTTCTTGCTTCCCAATTAAGTTTCATGGCTAATTTTGGTGTTGAGTATTGTTTTACACAAGTTGGTGAGGTATATCAAGCTTATGGAATTCCCCATCAACATTTGTATGATCCTTATTAACCTTTTCATGATCTATACCAGATCCAATATGACCCTTATCAACCTTATCATGAGTTTAATTAGTATTATAACCAATGTTCTCAATACCTTGCTCCTCCCAGTCAACCTAGTCACTTCTCAAATTAGTCTATTTCAACTTTCAAGCAAACTCTCTTGGGTTATAAGAGGTACATGATAGAGCTTAACACACTAAGGTGACATGGTCAAGATGTTCCTAGTTATATCATTCATAAGGTGAGAGATGCATTAGAGCTATTTAAAAGAGAGTGGGCACCTATTCAGAGAGCCAATTGTCAAGAGCTCACAAGTGAGATGGTAGATGTAGATGGCTTGATTGCATATTTAGAAGATAGGAAAAGAATTCATGAGGAGTAACCTCACAAAGTCTATCATCCTTCATATCCACCTCCCCAAGATTTCCATCAGTCCTACTTGACCCCTACTTATGAACCTAATCAAGATTTTTAAAGTCATATTTTTCCCAATTAGCTGGAAGAGAGAGTTGGAAAGACAAACCTTATTTTTGAAGCAAACCTTGATAGTCATATTGATTTATAAAATAAATAAATGAGTAAATACATATCATTATCAAAAAAAATTGGAATTTAATCCCTCATTTCCCTCTTACATTACATCCCTACCTCAAGAGGTGAGTTTTAGATATGAAATCCCAAGTTGGAGACAAGATGGAGAATCCAAGCCTAAGGAGATCCCATGTTTCTTGAACACTTCATCCACTCCTAAAAGTACATCTCTACCTAAATAAGATATTCACAATCCTAACATCTTAAGCTGGAATAAGGTAATGGAATCATGGGGAAAGAAAGAGGAAAAAAACATAGATAAAGAGTGTGAAGTTGAGAAAGAGCCTAATCCTATGCAAGACCCTTCCACCCTTCCTCAAAAGACATTTTTTATTCCATGTCAGCCCTATTGTAGTCCTTATCCTCATGATTATGCCTATAAACTTAAAATATACTTATCCAAGAGAACCCATCCAAGAAAATTGAAGAGTTAGAATTGAGAATGAAATTGTGAATTCAAGGTGTGGTGGAAGGTTTAGAGCCAAAAGAAGATCTTATGCCTAAACACACTCCATATAACCTTACTCTACAGAGTATTCAAGAAATATAAGATGTAAATGAATTTATTTTAAAATGGAAGGAATAAAACCAATCCATTTTATCCCAAGGTCTGCTTCCCCTTCGTGAAAAACTCCAAAAAGAGTCCCCTGCAATTGATTCTCAATCTGATTTTGAGTTCTATTTTCCACCTCCACAAAATAGCTCATTTTGTCCTCATCCTATCATCATTTTCCTTGATGGATATTTGGTATGAGAATATAATGAGGAGAAATTGGTTGATAAAAATTTATAACTCTTGCTTGAAGAAAATACAGCTCCTTGGTAGCCTCATTGGACTAATTCACATGATTATAAGATGCCTAGTCTTAGCATCACCGAGAAGGAGAAAGAAATTGAGCACCTTATAGTCAATGGGAATAAGATTAATGTTATGGAAATATAGAAGCAACTTTAGATCCCTCCAGATGTCATAAATGATTTATAATAAGTGCTTTATTATCTTGAAACTTCTGAATGGGTTGATATAGAAGAATGCTTTCCTTTTGGCAAAGATGAAGAAATCATCATTGATTCTTCCATCACTATCCAAGACATCATAGATGGGCAAGAAAAAGTTTATAATCAAAATTTGGATGACTTATTTGAATTCATTGGAGTAGGATATACTATTCTTTAAGGAGGTTATGATCTAGTCAAAAATGGAGAATGTAGCCTTGATACTCAAGTGGGTAGCAAAGAAAAGGTAAAATTTAAAATCTCTCCATTCAAGAGGAATATGCATTCCATGATGACATGTTTTAAATAATCAAGATGGGTTATCATCCTCTCAACTAGTTAGGAGAAACAAATCATCTCTTGAAGGGTGTTAAAATCTTCTATTATCCTTAATCTTTTAAGGAACAAGAAACTACTTCTCTTGAAACCATGCCTACTAAGAAGATACAATTTTATCATGAAATGTAGAGTGGGAAGTAGTATGAGGTATTTGTAAAAGTTCAAGAATAATAAATTTACATTGGATACCTATTTGAGGATGATCTACTTGAGAGAATATTAAGTGAAGTGCCAAGGAATAGGTCTGATCTACCAAGCATCCAATCCAAAGAGTAACATGTTTGGCACTATGACTCATCTCATGAAGAATAAGATTATAGAAATTTTCCTTTTGATTTTGCAAAGTAGGTATGATTAATTTCTAGTTATACGTAGTTTTTTGTTTTCTATTTTCCTAAATGAGTTGATGACATGTGTGTGTGTCTTGTTAGTGTGTTTACTTTGCTTCGTTTGTGTCCTTTATTTTGTGTGCTTGAGGTAATTAGCTGTCTTGTCTCAGTCAAATCCTTGTTGTCAAGTGTCAAGTATTATTATTTTTTTTTAGACTTTAGATGACTCCCTAAGTCCAATGGATTGATAATGCTATTGATCTTTAGTATAGCAGGCATACTATCGCTATGAGTCACCAATTTATTGATCAAATTTGACGTTGTAGGTCAAATTAGGACCCCTATAGGTAAAAACATGCTTTTTAGGTGTTTTATGGTTCTAATATTATGTCATAATTTGTATCATAGGTCATTTTATGTCACATTAGCCTTGGTCTTGGTCATTTTCAATCTTTATGTCTTTCTGAGTCATTTTGGGTGTCAAAATAGAGCATTAAATGACTTATACAACCTACCTAAGAAATGTAAAGGTGTTAAAATGTGATGTCATTCCCCATGTGTCTTAATATGTCTTAAGTAACCATTTATAACTAAAAAGTGCTTGGTTGTTCAAAGGAATGGGTAGTTTTCTTTTTCAAAATGAGCATTTAATGAGATGTACATAATTAGACGAACTTCTAAAGTTGAGGATATTCCAGTAGTGTCCCTTGGTCTTCCATGAGCATACTTTAGTGATCATTTTGATTATAATCTTCAATAAATGAAGAAAATTTCTTCACTATTCTTCCACTAGGCTTGGCAAGCAAGGATGGCCCTCAGGTTTGTACTTGGTACAATTAGCAAGACAGGTTATAGGTAAAATGATCTTGGGGGTATCTTCTACACTCATTTATATTTGATATGATGTTTGTTTGTAGAATAATGGTGACCATTTCTTTCTAAACTTTTCCTAAGAAGTTGACTTATCTAATTTTCTTTCTAATTTATGTACCCTATAGGTTTTTCCTTGGTTTAGAGAAGTTCGTATAACCTAACTACTGATATTAGTTCCAAATGATGTTGAATCCCTCCTCTCATCATTTTCACATTTAGAAAACATCTCATGGGTTAATTATCTTAGATTGCAAGTTAATGTCCCAAGTCAAATGGTAGTCAAGTTCACTACTTGCAGAAGGTTGTATTCTCTATAAGTGATTTATATGGATGGTAAATGGTGTTTTCCATGTTTCAATGCTATAGGGAACACTTCCTTTCCATTTTTGGTCTTACAATATTAGACTTTTATGAAACTTTCATCCTTATCATGATCACAGTCAACTCGTTGCCCTTCCTCACTTTTAGTCACATATATGAAGCTATCTGGCATGCACAAGTAAGTTTAGTAAAAGTATGAAGATATTGTACATGTATATAGATCCTCTAAAGACTGTAAAAATAGGATTGTTGCAGTCATGTGCAACTTTTACTCATAGTCATATAATAGAGAAAATTCACCTATAGATTCTCTCATGGAGGAAATCATGTTGAAAGGAATTGACACTTGTTTCATATCCATTAGAGTGTTAAGAGTCCATTTATAGGTATTTAGATAGGTTTATAAATCATTTAAGGACTATATCCCATGCTCACTACCCAATTCTATATTTTTTCCTGTACATGAAAATATCCACCTACAGGTGGCATTAGTAGAGCATGAAAATACTTGTCTGGAAGGGTTGAAAAAAGTGGTAAAATCTTCCTTAAGGTCTTATTATGTTGAAAATATCATGGAAGACCTTTTTCAAATGTTATTTTGGTTGGTAAACATGAGGAACCTTTCAAAGAAAATGACTTTGAATTTTAGGGACATTTTCTCAAAGAAGTGAAAATAGACATCTAAGCCTTTTTTCCAGTGTCATATAACAAGGCTACAAATATTTTTGATGCATCCTAATGACTTTGTCTTGTATCCTTATCATAGGAAAAGATCCCTATAAATTATGGAGTCAAGAGGATTAGTAGATGATGGTTTTTTTTGGCTTCAAAGTTTCTATTGGAACACTAAATTTATTCACTATCATCTACATGATTTTGAACCTCAAAGGAGATCCACTTCCCAATGTGACAATGCCAAGTATATTATCATATTTGAAGATTCATACCAAGTTTTCAAGAGAAAATCAATGACTTGGAAGATGCCTAAACTCCAATTTCATGGTTAGATGTTCATCTTCAGGTGTATAATAACCTAGAAAATACCACCTATATCATGTTTGCAGATGCTCATAGAGCTCTTAAAGTAAACTTCAAGGATAATGAGCCTATGGACATAAGCACCTACTATGAAAGATTGAATAGATTTTTTTTAAGGTTCTCCAAAATATTATAACACATTTTTAAATGGAAAATCAACACCTACATGTCTTGATGGCAACAATATAGTCAGTTATAAGTGACTATATGTAGATAGTGAACTAAAACATGGCATATAGGTGTTGTATTGCATAAGATCAAAGTGAAAAGAGGATTCCAATCATTGTTAAATTACCATGGTAACTAAAATAAAATTTTTATATATTGTCTCAATCCTAAACTAAGCAAGCATATACCTACAAGACCCCACACAATCAGTTGTACTTGACTATGAGGGGTGGAGAGCCAAAGGATTGGGATTTGATGTGGTCCAACCTAGACAAGATGAATGAATAGGTCCAAATCATTCATAAAGGATCTTGAAATATTTTAAGAGGACCCATGCACTATTTCCAAATCTAATCCATTCAAATTAACCTATAGGGGTCACCATTGAGTGAGGAAAATAGGAAATATAGTCAAGGTTATACTCAGTCTTGTCTAAACAAGGTCTATAGAAGAGTATATGAGTGGTTAGAGATACAAGTGGAGATTGGATCATCTCAATAATTATCATGAAATTATATATAGTATTTTTAAATTGGATATATAATAGATATGGTCTCATAAAAAAACATCATATAATCCACAAAACAAAACCTTGCATACAGTCAACTTGACATAGGTTTGTCTTGAGTTTTAAAGATTTTAGAGGGTCAAATGACCCGACCAAGGGATAAAATTTTTTACAGAGTGTCTCTATTACTTGATTAATCCCATAAAATTTTCACTTGGTCTAAGTGAATATGGTAAGTATCGTCGATTTTATCTTAGATAGAGGGTACTTCCCTAAAGTCAAAATTGGCAGGTTTTGAAGAAGGGAGACAAAAGGATGAAATATAAGTTGATTAGACCTTGAAAATAAATGTGTAATGTTGAATAAAATCTATTAAAACATGATAAAAATCTAATAGAAATGATAATCCTTTTAGGGAGGTCTAAACCCTCAAAAGTGTAGATAGGCTTATGATGCATCGTTATGTTTAGAGTCTAAATAAAAGGTGAACTCTTTTAATATAGCATGAGATGAACTCTATAATACATTTTTACATGTTTATATTTCATAATATACATGTCTAATATTTCACCTTGTAAGGGAAGCCCTGAAAAAACCACTTTTTTCTTAAAGATAACTTAGGCCTACAGGAAATGGAGAGAAGAGCTTGACAAGATAACTTCAAATGCTCACCTCTTTCATGGGGATTTGTGTGGATATTTAAGGATTTTAATGAGGTTTATGTAGGTATTAAACTCTACATTTTTTTAAATTTTTTTAAATTCTAACATCTAACATGTGCGAAAGAGGAGTTTCTTTTGAGTATAAGTAATGATGGCTCACTTCTAGAAGATTCTAGATGACTAGGAATGCAACCAATACATGGAGAATAATGTATAAAGTCCATCCCTATTATTCAAATAATTATACCTATCCCTATTTATTTTTTTAATGTTCAAATATGGGTGAATGATGAAGGAAATTTCTTTGTGCAAATTAAGAACTTCTACACCATATTTCAAGAGTTTCATGACTTAGGGTGACATTTGTGCTCCTTGACTTTCCAAGATCAGTTTCACCTCCTCTTCTCATGCACATGTGAACTAATTTGATCATCTTAAAAATTATCCTTGTGACATTTGGACTTCTTTCTTCTCCTCTCTCTCTCTCTCTCTCATGTTATATAATAACTAGCTATTTTGGCCTTTTTAAACTCTTATCCACCTGATTATGGTAAAGCATTTCTCATTTGAATACCATGGATAAATAAATACTATTGATTTTTCCTCTTCTATGACTATTATTAGTGTGTTTACTTTAATGATGGATCTTTCTTAATGATGACTATGGTTTCCTTAGCATTGTTGTCTCATTCTCTCACCTATTTGTAGCTTCTTCTTATATGTCATGTGAATGGTTCTATGAAATGTCAAGTTTGAGTGTGTTAGCCTATTAAATAGTACCATTCAAAGCCTCTTATATATTCCTCCTATCATAAACACTCATCAAAACTTCATAATTAAATATTAATGTGAGGATATTCAGATTGGAGAAGTGTATGTTCAGTTAGTCTCTTGGTCTCATGTGTGACATGCACTTGGTCTATAGTCATCAATAAATTTGGAGTATCACCTCCTTTAGGATATTTTAATTTATATTTTATCTCGCTTTTACCTTATAAGTATAGGTGTATTAGTGATCTACAAGTGGCACATCAATGGAGATAGCCCTATCTATATATTTACCTCATTCTTAGGCTACCCACTATCTAGAGGTATTTCAATTGTAACACTTGTATGAGGAGAGTTGAGACATCTCCTCAAAGGGTGAAAATCCAAGTGATAATAGTATTATCAAACCTAATTTTTAAAATAGGATCTACATACAATTTAGGGTTAATCATCTAGTGAACCTGATTCATGTGAGTGAAAATATTTTTCTAATATAGGGCTTCCAAGCCTTTTAGGGGTTTTATAGTGTTCGTATATATTTTCATATATTAAACTTTACCCTAGGTTTTAACCTTCCTCTACTTACAATGGCTTCATGTACACACATGTTCAAGATGATTTTTCTTTATTGACACATTTCATCTTCCAAATAGTTCCATTGTAAAATTCTTTAGAGTTATTTTTTACTTAGGTCAATATACTTAAAAACCTCTTTTTATTTTCCACAATTTGGTATGGATTTTTAAATTTATGTAATTTACTATTTCTATTAAATATTGGTATACAAGGAAAATGGTGTACTTATTTTATAATTCTTTTTTGGGTTTCTTGAAAAAGAGTATTTCATTCAAAAAAATCTCTCATATTTTAAATGAACTCAACCAATAGTCTAAAATTTGTATATCATTTTTGTATCATGGTTGATTACTCCTTAGAATTTGTATGTCTTTATTATCATATTATCATATCAATTTTTATAACATTTAAATGGATAAAAAGGAGCCTCTTTATCCTTCTAACCCTAAGGGCGGTGATATATCTCATCCCTCTAGCCAAGTCCAAGTTATCACCTATCTAAGAGGTAAGGTTGCCAACCCTATAGTTTCAAATGAAGGCAATCGACATGGAATACCTAGGGTTTATACTTGTGAATCCCTAGGTGATCAAATCACTAGTATGAAAAAGTTAATAAGAGAACTATAAAATCAAATCACATATCTAAAAATTTGAACACATGATAGTGTTAATTATGTGTTTGCATCCTCATCTACCAAACTTATGCCAAAAAAAAATTCCTATTGAAATAAAAATCTAAACCAAAATACATATAAAACTAAGGATTCAAAATTGACCAAAATGCAAATAATATTCCCAAAAAAATCATAAGATAAATTATATAAAACAAATTTTTTAAATTTCTTCCTCCATATCCTATAAGTAGATCCAAATACTATTGTGCATATCATAAAATGGATGGGCATCATACAAATTATTGTATTGAATTGAATAAAAAAATACAAAATCAAAAAACATAATAGTGATCATATCGTTATTACATCAATTAATAAAACCACTCACCTTATGATTACTTATATAAAAGACAAGTTACAAAACAAAAAATATCAGTACTAAAAAAAATTCAAAGCAAGAGCAGGGTCAAAAGAACATAGAAATAGAGAAAATACCATTACCAAAGGTTTCAATAATTCTAAATGATATACAATTAACAAAATAACTAATTATCTTAAACTCGCCATAAAATAAGCCATGTGAGCTCCCTTTGTTGGTTAATATTGAATAACATGAGGACAAAATTCCAAACAATTATGACATTAGTGATACTATTCCTAATATAAAACCAAATAGAGATACAATCAGGGCCAACCATGTCACTTAGGATTTTCATAAGGTATTACCATATGAGATTCACATGGATAAAAATAATGGTATACCTAAAAGGTCAAAATCATAGTATGACATGGTTCCTTATCCATATGCAAATACTCCAAATGGTGTATCACATGTTCAGTAGCAACCTAAGAAGTTATATTTTTCCTATAATAATGATTACATCAATTATTATGATGCTAATAATAGTACATATTAATATGATCCTAATGATATTGATTACACTACATATGAATATGATACACTTGATAGTACCATATATACATTATTTACAATGTTAAAAACAAAATTAGAAACCCAGTTACCATTTGATCAATATAGTCAAGCTTTATTATTTCCATCTAGATTTCATTGCATAGGGTGATTACCTCAATTATCACCAAAAAATCAAACACATCCAATCCAATGGTACCTAATACCGAAAAAATCAAACATTTCCAAAAATACAAAACTATTTTTGACATCTACATATTCTATTGGCACCTTGGAAAATATGTGTTGGTTCCATGTCAATGGATATCATATTAGTTACTTATGCATACATGTGTTCCTGCTTCTATTTCAGTGTGCTCCATGCATACATAGATACATGATTTATGCACTTATAGATGTTGGTATTTCCCTATATAATCATGTCACCAAGATGTAATGGGCATTTACCTTATTTAAACAGTATACATCTAGGTTATATCATTATATGGTCACTTTAAATTGTCATATTTCAGCTCATATATTTACTTACACATTCCTTTATCAATGATTATATAATTAATAATGTACTTGATATGCTATGTACATGACATTTTTTATAACACATTTTATCCATGTGTTACTATAATATTTTTATGTTGGTTGTTTATATTTTTATTTATGAACTTCTTTGAGTTTATTGCCTTATTTTTTTCCTTTTCTATCGACCATTTGAATATGCTCCATTGATTGTTGCCCCATTGCCATTATTTGATTCTTTAAAATTTGAATATGTCATTGCTTATTTTATGTAAATTTGAATATGTCATTACTTATTTTTTGTATATTTGACTAAGTCACATCCCTTCAATTTTGCATAATTTGAACATGCCCCTTGTTTTCAGTCTCCTTGGACCATTACCTTGTGACTTGGTTTTGAGCACTCTTATATATGTGATTTATTTTATTCTTCACCTTGAACTAGTACTATGTATATGTTGACATGATATTTATTATGCATATTAGTCCTTCATTTGATAAAATTTTATTGTCTTTAATGATACATTTACTTAGACATATTCTCACTTATTCTACATGGTCCATTCATAGTTATATGGTTATCTTATCCTATTAAGGTGAGATAACTACCTATTTCTATTCTTATGTTACCTTTAGGGGGGGGGGGGGGGGAAAGGTTTGTGTGGGAAATATTAATGAAGTAATGTAATATAGAAATATATTCCACACATTTATAGTTATATATTCATGTCATAGATACATAGATTCCACACATTAATAGTCTTAGATTCATTGAGACCATGTCCTGGAAACATGTTCTCTATAGTTATTCAATATGTAGCATATCTAGATTACATTTGGAGAATGTTTTTTAAACATATTTTAACACTGAAACTTATATATATATATATATATATATATATATATATATATATATATATATATATATAAACTTTCCATATTTATATATTTTTCGTAATATTAATTTCAATTATTCATAATGATACATCTTTTAAATGAAATTGCTAAGAATCAAGATGGTTGCATTGATACACAAGTGTACTCTTAAACCATGTTCTCTTTAAATTTAAATCATTTAAATAATTTAAATTTTATATTATATGTATTTTATTGTGTACTATAACATTCCTTTTTATTTAATTTAGTCACTAACAAATCACTTAAGCTGGACTCAAACAAAGACAAGGCGTATTATACACACCTAGGTATACATTTCATTATTTTAAACTAGAAATTTAATTACTCGATTGGGGGGAGTATACACTATTTATGAATTATATATCACCTAAATATTGTACACTTATAAAACTTTGACCTTGGTTTTTCCTCTTAGTTTTAGACTTTTTCTACTTCTACAAGTTTCACACATGCTCTCTTTTGTTCCCCTTGGCCTATCTTTTAGTCCGACTAGTATTATGTTGATGATCAAGGCCTTATATCTTGTCAAAAATTCATAAAACATATCTATAATTTACCTCTACAAGTTTTGGATGTGTACCTAATTTTTTATTTCCCAAACACCTATGTTCCAATCAGATTCATATATTGACATAGGTATCCTTACCAAATACAAGAGTCTAGGGCCCTAAAGTCATTTAATTTTCAAATGAAGGGTATCCTAATGGTTAGCCTAAGTGTTATTATGTGATATATTCTCCAATATTATTTGTGTGAATATAAGATAAAACCTCATTCATTCATCACCTATCACAAAACTAGATTCATACCAAAAAGAACTCAATCAACCATTCAAGTCATCAAAGCTTCCATATTTTATCCTATTTTCATATTAGTCATAAATATAACACATTTAAAGGTATAAAGTACTGAAGCAAGACTCAAATATCTATATTTTATATGTAAGAAGCTATGTCACTATTATACTTTTCTTATCATGCATTACATGATTCAGACACCAACCAATAGGTAGGGGAGAACTAAATAAGTTTGAAGCCATCTTTGGAGTATTTAGAATGTAGGAGGCACTCAATGATAAAAGGGTATTTTGGGTATATTGACATCATGTGTTCATTAAATCATTTTTCCCACAACCATTATGAATATGAATAACTAATATTTGGTAATTTTACAAGGAGTGATAGTTTATGACCTAGATTTGAATGCACCAGAGCAAAGGTGATGATAAACCCAAAGGTATGTAGATTGTTGTGTCCATTATCAATAGTCATTTTTTATTGGACACATATGTCCAATCCAAACACTAGAATCAATGTATGTTACCCAATATAATTCTTATGTCTATAGTTATAAAGGCACTTAATCTACAATTTCGTGATTATTGTAGAATATTTTTCTAGTTGACTTCCTCCCTATTGTAATCTATATCTGTATTATCACTAAAAATAAGTATCTTATTTTTATTGACATTACAAGATCTATCATATATGTACCTTCCATATATAACATATCTCATCATATTAAATTTAGTACATGTTTTCTTCGATTTTTTAGTTAATTGGCCATTTATAGATTTGTTTATCATCCTTGTGCTTATTTACTTTTAGATTCATAAACCTATCTATAAAAATAAGATCTATATCCAATTTAGGTTTCAAC
>JARHVA010004589.1:142500-170000 GCA_037957365.1 Torreya grandis
AGGATTGGTAAGAATTTTATTCAGACAAAATTGGATCAGGGTTTTATTTCTCCTTATTAGTTTAGCATTTAGGATATATGTTTATCTTCACTCCCCATTATTGGATGGGATCACAATCCATTGGTGCTAAATATTCTTTTTAGTTTTAAAACTCATAAGGCTCTTTTTATATTTGAGCATTTGTGGTTTGCTCACCCATAACTGACAATAAGAATAAAGGAATGGTGGAATGTGCAAGCCTTTTGTACAACTATGTTTAAGTTTGCTAAAAAAAATTAAAATGTCAAAAGAAATATCTATGTTTGGAATCATGAGGTTTTTGGAAATATCTTCTACCAAAAAGAGAATATTAAACTTGAGTTTATTTATCTTGAAGATTTTATTACTAGCCAAGGCCTTAGAAAACATTTCCTTCAGCATGAGCATAATCTAGAGTTAGATTATGATTTCATTTTAAATCAAGAGTAATATTTCTAGAGATAATAATTTATGGATACTTAGTTAGAGGGAGATCATAATATAATTTTTTTCTATTTAACTATGCTCAAGATTAGAATTCTTAATTAATAAAATATTTGATGAGGATGACTTACTTTATATTGATCTTATGGTTATTAAAGAGAAAGTAGTGAGTTTATTTAAATATATTTTTACTCCAAACTTAGTGCCTGACAAAGAATTGACCAAAAAAATTATTAAGCATGTCATAACTCTTATTAATGATTAGGATAATGTTAGTTTATTGATATATGTAGCAAAAGAAGAAATAAAGGCAATAGTGTTCTAAATGAAAAAAAACAAAGCATCATGATCACATGGTTTTCCTATGACTTTTTATCAAAATTATTGTGATATTATTAAGCAGTATTTATGGCTGGCGATGGATGAAATTTTCTCCTTTGATAAACTTCTCAGAGAGCTTAATAATAATTTTATTTCTCTTATTTCCAAGAATATAGTGGCCTCAAAATTCATGGATTTTGGGCCTATTAGCATCTATAATTATGTCTATAAAATCTTTTTTCTTAATTGTCTTTAAGGATGAAGTCACTTTTGAATAAAATTGTGTCTTCTAGTCAAGGAGGATATGTTTTAAGAAGACAAATCTAGGATGGTATAATTATTATTCATGAAATGATACATTCCATGGCTAAAATTAAATAGGTAGGTATGATTTTTAAAACTTATATGGCCAAAGATTATGATAGAGTGGACTAGGGTTTCTTGTATTCCATTCTAATGAAATTTTGTTTTCATAAGCATTACAGAAGGTTGATTTAAAGTAGCATTTCAATTGAAATGTTTTATATTACTATTAATGTATTTCTAGTGGGTTTTTTGGGAGTGAGTGTGGAATTAGATAGGAGGATATAGTGTCTCCATTATTATTCATTATAGTGGTAGATTATTTAAGTAAGAACATTCTGAATGAGCTTGAACATGGTAGTTTAAAGGTTTTTAAACCAGCCATAAGGGCATGTCCCTCTCTTCACCATTAATTTGTTGATGACATGATCATTTTGGCATTGGCTTTGATAAGGGAGTCTAAATAAATTAATTTAATTATGGATAGTTATGCATATGTTTTAAAATAGTTGATAAACTACACCAAAAGTGACTTATTTTTTTTCAACACATTGGTTTGCCTATCAGAGAAATATTTCTCATATTCTAAATTTTTAGATCAATTGAATTTCATTAGTTTATTTAGGTATTCCATTGTTTAAATGGAAAATGAAATCTAAATTTTGGTACCCTATAATTGAAAAGTGTTATAATTTTAATCTGAAGCTTTTTGGTTGGAAAGGGGTTATAATTTCTCGAGAGGGAAAAGTGTTTCTCATCAAAAGTTTTTTACAAAGTCTCCCTATCTACATTATGTCCCTTTTTAAAATCCCAAAGTTATCTAGGAAAAAATTCAAAAAAATCAAAAAATGTTCATATCGATGGAAGTGGAGGATATTCACAAATTGCCTCTGGTGGCTTGGGACAAGATATGCCTTCTAAAATCCTTTGGAAGGCTGGGTGTTAGAAATATTTCCTCCATGAATAAGGTGTTAGTTACAAAGATTTTTTAGAGACTCCTTAAAGAACCTTCTCCTTGGGAAAACATTTTCTATGTTAAATATCCTGGTTACAATTCCCTTTTATCTTTTCTTACTAAGCATATGTTTATTAAAGGATACACAATCTAGAATTTTTTTTAAGAATAGGCGTACTTTGCTAAAATTTTGTAAGTGAAAGTTGGGTAATGGTCATAATATTAGGTTTTTTAAGGATCCTTGGATTTTAAACCATTCACTAGATAATCTTGTTCCATGGAATCAAGTTGCTCATTCTATCTCTTCCACTTTAGGAGAAATGGTGGTGAAATATATATAAGTTTGTAATGGTAAAAAAAGTTGAAAACATTTAACCCTTGATAATTTTGATATTGCTTCAGCAATAACTATTTTATATTTTAATTTTATTCTCTAAGGAAACTATATTACAAATCCACAGAAGGAGGATGAATTAATTTGGACTGATTCAATGGATGTAATATATCATGTTAATTTTATATATTTAAAGCATAAAAATTTAACAAAGAGGGGAAATCCAATGGATCATATTTGGAATAAAAATCTAATTCAAAAAATCAACATCTTCAGTTGGTTGAGTGTCCAAAATAGAATTCTTACATTAGATAATCCAAGTAAAATATGTCTTTATATGGTAAATAGATGTGCTCTATGTGAGAATGTTTGGGAATAAGTTAATCATATCTTCCTTAAGTGTGTATACACTTTCCATATTCAGGGTTATCTACTTCAAATATTCAAATTTTATTGGTTCCTTCCTTCATCTATTATGGAGGCTTGACAGGCTTGGTATTGTCCCTTTATAAACTAAGAACTCAAAGAGATTTGGAATTTGGATTTCCCTAATATCTTATGGGGAATTTGGAAGGAATATAATAATATAATATTCAGGGATAAGAAAATCACCTTTTTTTAAGTATCTAGAAAAATATTTTCCCTCTTACCTAAAAATTTCAAAAATATAAGACAGGGAAAAAGGCATCATTTCTTGCCATTTGAGGAAATCATTGCTATGGAATTGAAGCTTAACCTTGAAAATATTCCTTTGGTGGATCCCAAGATATCCTTGATAAAATTGGTGAGATGGCTGCCTCCTCAACCAGGTTTGGTGAAACTCAATTTCAATGGGTCTTCTAAATGAAATCCTGGGCTTTCAAAAGGTGGATGGGATATTCGCGACCATCATGGGGATATTATTTCATCTTATGAAGGAATCATGGGCTTCCAATCAAATAATTTCTTAGATGTTTTAGAAACATTATGGGGGTTATAAGTGGCTCTTGATTTGGATTTCCAATACATTTGTATTGAGGGGGACTCTCTTAATGTCATTAATTATATCAATAAGAAGAATTTGGTTGACTAGTCTATATCACATATAATAGAAAAAATTACTTAGTTAAGAAAAGGATTTGCAAAAGTTAGTTTCTATTATACATATATAGAGGTAAATATGATTGTTGATACATTTGCTAATAGAGGGGTAGAAACCAAGGAATTAAAATTTTGGCATAAAATGGAGGTTCATCCAAATCATATAAATGATATTATCAACAAGGATAAAATCAATCCAATTATGTAGGGGTCTGATCTATGATAAAAATTGACATGTAAGGCCTAACTCTAAAATGTGTGTTTTCAGTATTTTGAGTCATAATAAAGTGCCTAATCATATCAAAAAATGATATTTTTTCCCATGATTACATGGTCGACCAATTCTGGAATCATTTGAAGGTTATAACTAAAAATGAGTTCATTAAATTTGGTAGCCCTTCGAGTGTAGGTTTAGGAAATTCTGTGAATAGGTATTTAACCATTTGAGGGGATTTGAACCATGTGAAACTAATGAATGTAGACCATATAAGGAAGAAGATGATGTTTCACATGTTTTACATATAAATGTTATGATAAACTTCATAGATCATATTTTTGGTTATGATACTAATCTTTCATAATAATTTGAAAAAAATTGGGTAGATAAAGTGGTTAATATCTAGAAAATTTATGTTGAAATTACAGAGGAGATAATATTAAGGGTTTCTAGGCTTAAAATTGAAGAAAACAAATTTATCAAATTGAATATGAAACTAGAGAAAGAAAAGGACAAATTTATTGTGGGTGACAAAAAGCTCATAGTTTTCTAAGGAGGATTCAAAAGAGAGGACTTCCATGTTCTATTTGATGAAGTGGTAGACCAAATAATAAGGTATGTAACTCTTGATGATAAATTGGTGCATTACTATCATCTCCCTTTCTATAATTGTCTTTGGAATAAAAATCTTATGAGTATTCCTTTTTATATTTTTCATTCATTTCAACATTTGATAAAAGAGGTCCAAATGGATAATAAAATAGAGTAATTACACCATTCAGTAATTTCCCTTATATATAAGTTTTTATAAGCTCAAACCCCTATTCCTCAGTATTCAATTACTAAAAATAAGAATTCAAATGTGAGTGTCTCTACCTCTAAGCCTTCTAAATAGATGGTGAGAAGTAGTTTCAAACATAAACTTAAGAAGAATGAGGATCATAGCAGGGTCAAAAACAAGAATGAGGGTTCTTACAATAATTAGGTGTTTACAGAAAGAGATCTAATAATTGATCTTGAGGAGATGGAAAAGAATAATTGTGAGGAATAAAATACTCAGAAGGATATGGAAAATCAAAATTTAAAGTAATAAAATACACAAATTAACACTCACTTACCTAGAAGTAAGGAAGGTATAAAATAGAATAGGGGATCCTCATTCTAATATTCAGGGAGACTTTTATTTGAAATCCTTTAAGGATATAGCTAAAAATCAAAACAAACTAGAGATACTAGCGGAAGAGGTGAGCCATCATAAATCCTTCCTTCATTAATTTATGAATGATCATTCAAGATTGAAATAGGATGTAAATAACTTCAACAAAAAGGATGGACTGTGGCTTCTCAGATTGAGATTCTAATTGATAGAATTAATATGTTTGAGCAAGAGAATAAATAACTCATGGATAAAATTAATATTATTTTTAGATTAACTAATTTAATGGTGAATAATGTAATGAAAATCATGGAAGGGTTATCTGTATATTTTAACAATGCAAAAATAATTCAAAATGACCCCAAGCCTAGGGAAAAGTTTAAAGGAATGACTATTATGACTGACAAGGAGAAAATGTTGGGCAAATTGGAGAATAACTTCCTAAGAATGACATAAGAGTGGACTAAAACTTATGAGGAATGTATGAAAATCCACATCTAAATTTATTTTCTTTGTAATGTAAGCTATGTATCAGTTATTTTCTTGATGTGTCTCTCAAGTAAAATTATGTTTTTCCCTTATTTTTTTTAATAATTTGTTATATGTTATTGATGACTAAGGTGTTTATTTTATATAGGTAGGTTCCTTTTATAACCCACTATTACCTTCAAAAAAAGTGGTGGAAGGATATGGTGTTTTATAAAGTTATATATGTTTGAATATGATGAACACTTTCTTGAAAAATATGGTTATAAATAAATTTGAATAATTATATGCTATTTTAAATATTATTCCTCATTTTTTATTAATTTTCATAATAAGGATAATACAATTAATAAAATTAAAGATTGTTTACATATTTAGAAAAAAAATATTATGTGAACAATAAATGAGATATGATTTCACAATAAGCATCATAATTATTGAACTCCCTCGAATAATTGGTCCCTATCCCATTCTACTAGTATAATATTTTAAAATATTGAATCCAATACTTGAAATTTAAATAACATTTTATCTATAATGATGTAAATATGCACTAGCGAGTGTACATGTTAACTTTAAAGTGTAAGCTTAATTTCATGTTATAAGTTGGGTAAAGGTTATATTTTTTAATAAAGTTGTATATATTTTATTATGATGTACATATCATTCGTAAGAAAGGAATTCAATAAAATTGAATGAGTACATAATGTTTTAATTATCAGGGCTAATATTTTTATTATTTGTCCTAATAATGATAAGACAAATAATAAAATATTATATCGTTTAGTTGAAAACTGCTTGAAAATTCTGAAAAAATAATCATTATATGAACAATATTTGTGGCCCTTTCATAAAAACAATCAAAACTATTAGACACCATCCAATAACATGTCCTCTCCCCTACTAACACTATAATATATCAAAAAAATGACCTAATAATTCAATTTGAATAAAATTATATGTTTTAATACGTATATATGCACTAGTAAGTGTACATGTTTACTTAAAAGTTTAAACTTAATTGAGCACAAATATAATGGAATAAGGATGGATTGTTTTTATTTATTTTTTATTTGGATATATGACCCTCTTTTACCAAATCTATGAATTGGATTTAGGGCACAACAAGGAGGCCTAATCCTCAAGAACCATTAAATGAACACAAACAGCCATCGTCGACCACTAAAAACACTAAGTCAACTCAAACAACCACATCTGACTTACATACACCCTGTGAGATTAGAACCTATGTGGGATTGGGCACAACTAACCCACTTTACCAACCTATCTACATCTCATTACAAATGATGTGTTTTTGAATAAATTTATAGATATTTGAATATAATATACATTTTATTGACATAGATGATGTTTAATAAATATGATTAAGTAAATCATATTTTAATATAAGGTATTGTATTTTTATTACTGTCCTAATGATGATAAGAAAAATATTTTAACATAGGATATCTGAGGTGAACATTACTCCAACTTCTTTAAAAATATAAATAAGTATTATATAAACAATACTTTCTGATCCCCTTCAAAATAAATATCACAACTATTGGAACCCATTAAATTAAAAGTTCCTCTCTCCTATTAACAATATAATATTTGAAAATATTGAAGCCAATACTTGAAATTTGAACAACACACAAACACACAAAATAAAAATAAAAAATATGTACATGTTTACTTAAAAGTTGAAACATACATGCACATAAAAAATGGTATAAGGATGTGATGTTTTATATACACTTTATCACAAATTATGGTTTTCAATATATTTAAATATCTATATAATATTTTAAATATAAGCTCTCATTTTTTTATTACTTGTCCTAATAATGATGATATAAATAATAAAATATAAGATTAGTTAGGTTAAAATTACATCAGCATTTTAAAATATATATTATATGCACAATAATTGGAGTCCCCCTTCATAAAAAGTATCACAATTATTGGACCCCATTTAGTAATTGGTCCCTCTCACATACTACGAAGTATTGGCCACTACATATATCTTAATTTGTATGACCACCTTTTATTTTTAGATCATCTTTCCACTATATTTTTTATCCCAAAAAAAATTTCAAGCAATTTTTTAATTTTTTATTCATAAAAAAAAGGCTTTTTCTTGAGAGATTTACTATAAACCTAGAGACAATGGAGGATTGAGTCTTATCGATATTGATAAGCACAATATCACTCCCTATACCAAACAAATTATTTGAACTCTTGATAGGTAAGAAATTTATAAAATTCTCATCTAACACTATATATCATTTGTAATCCCATTGGGCAAAAAATAGTGGAAAATTTTGGGATTCTAAACCTTGTTTATTACCACAGTCCTGGTTAAATTTACAAGTATTTTTTTTCAAAATCATATAGAAGTCCTTGGAAACTATTAATACATGGATAAGTTAGAAATAGGATGATTTTTATGATAATATCACCATCAAGTAAAATTTCATTTGGTAGTTCTCAATAATCACTATTTATGAGAAAATTTGGGGAAATCCCTAAAGTCAAATCTCTTCAACTTTTTCATAGTGGCATTCAAGTTATGAATTTTTTTTGACAAGCATTATATATCTTAGCTCAGTTGGATTGAGTTAAAATTCATGTTTAAGTTAAAGGTTTAGGGTTTTGAGTTCTTTTTTGAGATCTAGTGGATTGCCTCATTATTATCTACACAAAATTATTGTTAAATACTATCCCAAGTGGTTAAAAGAATATAATTGGATTATGTCCACCACTGAGCTTTGGTATCAACCCTAGAATGGTTATCAATGGACCTCTCACACTAGTGATCTTTGGGAGATGATCAATAAATGATGGAATACTAATAATTACCCATCATGTTAGACTAGGAGTTTCCAAACTATGTTGTTGGCTATGGTGGAACCCAAAAAACCCATTTTTAATGGTGCCTTCTCTACCAAGGTCTCATTGTAGAAGATAATATTCTTAACATTGGGTTTCACTTTCCTAGATAATATGATTGTGGTCATTCCAAGTCTCTAAATCACGTGGGATTCATTCATTTTTTTATTCATTCAAGTTGGACCCTTTTTATTTGAATCTTTTTCTCTTATGGGACTCTTCTCTCTCCCATACAAGATACAATAAAATATGGCATATTTCCAAATTAATTTTTTCAACTCTCATGAAAGATAATAAATTAGCTATATTTAATGAAGACTACTTAGACAATGTATTTAATATAGCTAATTAAACATCTATTATATCTAATTAATGCCATAAATTCAAGTACAAGCCAATAAATTATCCCTCGAGGTGGAGCATATTACTACACTTAAGGATCCTTGGGGTAACACCCCTTGTATAGTTAGTAGATTACTCCTTGAGTCTATTTAGGATCACCATAACCGAGTGCATGAGCCATGTGGACATGGCCATGGGTGACAAAGGTCTTGAATTCATTCAGATTTCACTACCCTTCCACCTCATGCCTGATAAAATTTGTATCCTTCTTGTGGGTATGGAGGGTGCCATTCACTCGATGCTAATGTTGGTCTCTCTAGCTTCAATTATTCTTTTAGATATGATAAAGGGAAGTTATGCAAGATATAAAATGTAATACTATCATCTATGTAGGTTGAAGAAGGTGAAGAAGTAATAAAACAATATGATCAGTTGAGCATACATGATACATCTACCCCTTGTTGGGTAGGCTGGAGAGATAATCCTGATAGCCCAACACCTCCTCCACTTCCTTCTATGGATTTTGTGGCACCTATTTCTTATATTAATTTTTCTTATCTTATTATACTGATGTCACTACTTTCGTAGTTTAACTATGGTTTTTATTCCTTGAGTTTTACTTTGTTCAATGTTTGTTTCTTGATGATTGTGGGGTGTGCTTCTGTACCACCCATATTTTTTTGAGAATATGTAATATGTTTATTTTTAAATAATATATGGCATGTGTCAATAGAAAAAGTAAAGCTTAAGTACCTATGGACCAAAAGAGCCTCATCCATCCATATGGTTTAACTTATTTCACAATGCCGAAATATCTACTTTGACCATTTGAATAAAAAATACAAATTATATATGAAATTGATCAACTTTGTGATCTGGAAATAATTAACTATTTAAATGAAACATGGCTTGAATAGTTCTACCAACCAACTAGACGGCTGGACAGAGGGTCACTTTACATCTTATATCACTGGCCCTTAATTTTATTGCACTATGTTTTAATAGTATTAAAATGAGAGATTAAACTTCTATTAAATAGATCATGGGCAAAGATCCATGTTTTAATACAGTGAGAATAAGGAAAGTGATGCACATCTCTACTTGCATTTACTATCAACGACCAAGAAAAATAGAATCTTAACGATAGGAAGCTTTATACTAGTAGCTGAATGGCTAATTCCAAGTTATTTAGATCTCTTAAGATTTTTTACTCTAGATCTGTAATAGGATCATTCCCCATTTATCCTTATCAATGGAACCATCTTCTTATATTGGCCTTTTGAGACCAATGGGTTTATTCATAATTCTGTTTAGAAGGAGATGAAGACATTATCCATTAACAAAACATCATTCTATATCATACGTTGATACGCATGTAATGATGACTCATTTCTTCTCTTCCCAAAATAGTATTTTCAATTATTGTACTCAGATCTATGTTTGTATTTTCACAAATAACTGTATAACAAACCTGAACTCGACGCATGTCCAAGTGGGCTTGCAAGATCTAAAAAAGCAAATCTCTTCAATAGATTCTTATAAACAAGACATTTTTTACCCTCACCTTAATTCTGCACACAAAATATGCATGTTTGCTTGTCCAACCAAAAGTCGACCTTCCTTCCCATGCGTCCTTTCAAATATAATACATGCATCAGATGTTAAACTGTTCTAAGGAAAACATTAATCTGTAAGCAGTGACAGGTATTTAATTTATCGACCAACATCTATTACTTGTCGTATTAGAGACCTATGCGGCTATGTTTGACCAAACATTAATAAAACTAATATTGGATTTGCCTATCGACCCTTTCAAGTTTCAAATTCCTTTATAACAATGATCAATTTGCCAAAATAAATAATGATATTATGCCTTCACACGATGCATACAAGTATGCAGAACCTGTTCTTCTCTTTGGACACAATAAATGACTTAAACACACTTGTATTAAATAGAGATTATCTTCACGTGGCTGTTCATACTGAAATTACAAAGTACAGAATAGTAACAATTTTGAAACACAGGTATATAAAATCACCTGATTCAAATACTTTTGATTATCTTCCTCGCCGATCTCTCTAAATTTCGAGACGTTATTTTGAAGATTGAAATCCGTTCATCTGTTTTTGATGTCCCATATTCTTCTTCATGTTTCCTCTTCTACGTGCTCAATCGGCTTTAAGAAGTGTTTGGGTACAAATATTTACTTGTGTCTTCTGAATCGACCTGGTAAGTAAAGAGTCTTGACACATTATAGTTCTTCAAGATTAATATCAGTTATAAAGAATTCATCACAATTCTGCCTATTCATATTTTTTTACTGTGCTAATCAACAAATATCTTACGTCGATTCTCTTTTCTATCCACTGGTTACTAAGTTTGATTATGTCAAAAGATCACAGATTGCGTTTTACCTCTCAAACCCGACACATAAATAACTAAATTTCGAATTCCTTACTCTGTTGAGATTATTTGTATTTTAGTTGCATTCTTTAATAACTTCCTTGCTTTTATAAATATTCTACCGATTCTATACTTACCAAGAATACCTCATTTGGATTAATCTGCATAATTCACGGATTTGGCAATCTTTGAATGATAGAAAAGGATTTCTGTCTCAAACTGTGACAAATTCCACTCTATTCTGGACTTCTACGAAAACCGAGGAAGAAATTCAAGATTAGAATTTTTTTTTAAACATCATTATACCACAGGATGGGCACACCACAATATTTTCTTATTATTAATACACAGAATGCTTACAAATTGATGTATAGACCTGTATGTAGACCCCTGTATGCATCAATTACACACCTAAAGCATTATCAAATCTCGTAAAAACATAGAAAACACCTACAAACAGCTTTAAAAATCTATATGAAGCCTCAAGAATCTTTTTAAAAAACACTCAGAATCCGTTTACTCTTCAGTCTTCCATTGCATTTATAGCTCTCTTAGTCTCGTTCACAAACGGTTGGAACCTCATCCATTTGTTTCATGATGTCTTTTATTAGATTTCAGTTTGTTTCACATTCCCTTAACCATCCTTGAGACTCTTTCAACATGTACATCTTGTCTGTATTTATAATTTGACTAAGATGAACGTAGATTTCATCTGAAGACCCCCTTATCTAAGGATCAAATCCTTGCCACACTTTCACGACTTTCTAAAACCTTATAAACAAGTTCAAATATACATTTTGGAGGGAACTCAACTTATTACTAAATAATCCTATGCTATTACAATTGAAACATTTAGAGCTTCTTATTGACCTCTTAAGACCTTGTACAATGATCTTACATTACAAATGACCTTTTAAATGTATAATGGAGCACAACACTACTCCATATTATTCAACACGTGATTCATCACACCCCTTTAGACTGTTATATACAAATATACATCATTTTACTCATGCTCTTACATTAAACTCATGGGCTTAAAAAGTTCCATGCGGTCCTGCTCATGAGATCTTTGCCATGCCCTTCTTTTATTCAAGATCTTCCTCTGATTATCTTCTTTAATCAATATTTCATATACCTGAGCATGTTATTTTTCTCCACACCTATAATTATTTTTTTCCTTCTTGTCTTCTGAATTCAACTTGCAAATAAAATCAATTTGTTAAAGAAAATAAATTTCTTCTTATGCCTTTAAGGCATACTCCATCCTTATGCTTTATTTGCATTATTCCCTGGTTGCCAATCTTCATGATCAAACTTGAATTGTTCATCTCTTGTTGTCTTCATACCAATCTACTCCTGAATCAACTATTGTTCTTTGTCCTCTTCCATCAAAACTTTTACCTTGACTACAACAACTTATATTGGGTCTTCTTGACCATCTCCATAGTTGATTTTATTCCTGAAGCTTCCCCTTACTTGAGATATCATCTGGTTATACCAAGTATCTATGTTTTCCTTGGTTACTTCTTTCACCATTTGAGTATACAACAAGTAAGATTTTAAACCATATGTTTGATAAAACTTGAAATCTAAAAATTCATCATCACATACCTCACTATGGATTTTACCTAGTTCTTCTTGGTACATAATTGTTGAAACTGATTATGCATCTTTGTCTTCTTTTACATCCTCTTGAATGAGGATCTCTTCTAGTTTCTTCAACTCTTGATTGTCAAAGAGTTAATCTATTTTGTTATCTTTATCTTCATTCTGAATTATATTAAGCACCATTCTATCAATGGTTTCATCTTTTAAGAGCCTACTCCTTAGCTTAGAAACTTCTTCAACTTGTTCACTTACATAAGCAATATCAAAGGAAACATTTGAGGCTATAATCCCTGTGTTATTGCTCATCCACTAGATCGATATCTTCTAGCATCTCTCCTTAAGAAGACATATATAGATTTCTATTTGTTCTCCAGGGTGTTGTTCAACTTTACTTTGTCTATCAACCTAAAAATTCATCATTTTGAGTTGCTTACTCGGCAACCTTATTTCACTTTTTAATGTAATTATCCTTCTTTACCTTTGCCTTCTTTTCACAAGTGCTTTCACTAGTCACTTCACTCTTTTTATTACATTTATGTCAACCTCTTAGATTTGAGTTGTTCCTCTATATTCTAGTACAAACTGTACTACTACGAACCTCTCCTTTATCCTTCTCATTTCTTCTTAGACCTCTATCTCTATCATCTCTATATTTTTCTTCTCATTGTGGTTCCTTTCTCCTAGAAATCTCTTCATCTTTTTTTCTATTATCTTTTTCATGCCTCACATAAGTTCATTTCACCTTAGTCTTTTGGCAAATTTATTCAAGTCTTCATTCTTGAACTATCTCCTAGAGTTTCACCAAGCTCTTCACTTTTATTCAAGACTTACAAGGCTTAAGACTGCTAGTCCACATACAAATTACCTCTGCAGTATTCAACAATAAACTTTTTTATTGCTATAACCACAATACAATTTTTTTATTTCCCATAGAGAAACACATGCTCTCATAACAAAAACAATTCACATCTCTACTTGCATTTACTATCATTGACAATGAAAAATATATTCTTAATGATATGAAGCTTTATACCACTAATTGAATGGCTAATTCTTACTTATTTAGATCTCTTAGATTTCCTACTCTATATTTTTCTACAAATCTTCATAGGGTCATTATGCATTTATCCTTATGAATGGAACCATCTTCTTATATTAGTCTTTAACTATTGATGAGTTTATTCATAATTTTATTTATAATTAGATAAAGACATTAACGATTAACAAAACATCATTCTATATCATATATCGATACTCATGTAATGATGACACATTTCTTGTCTTCACAAAATAGTATTTTCAGTTATTATATTCAGATCTATGTTTGTATTTTCACAAATAAGGGTATAATAAACCCATACTCGATGCATGTCCAAGTGGGCTTTCAAGATCAAAAAGATCAAATGTCTTCAACAGATTATTATAAACAAGACTTTTTTGCTCACCTTAATTCTATGCGCAAAAATGCAAGTTCACTTTTCCAACCAAAAGTCAACCTTCCTTTTGAGGCATCCTTTGAAATATAATACATGCATCAGATGTTTAACTACTCAAAGTAAAACATTAATATTTAGTCAGTGAAAAGTATTTAATTCATCGACCAACATCCATTACTTATCTTATTACAAACCTATGTGGCTATGTTTTACTAAACATTAATAAAAATAATATCGGATTTGCCTATCAACCCTTTCAAGTTTCAAATTACTATATAACAACGATCAATTTTCCAAAGTAAATAATGATATTATGCCTTCACATGATGCATACAATTATGCAAACCCTATACTTATTTTTAGACACATTAAATACAGATCATCTTCACATTGTTGTTCCTATTGAAATTACAAACAAACTGTAGAACAATAATGATTTTGAAACATCTGTATACAAAATCACCTAATTCAAATACTTTTTATTATCTTCCATGTCTAACTCTCTAAATTTGAAGATGTTATTTAAAATATTTAAGTCCATTCATCTTTCTTTAGAATCTCATATTCTTCTTCATGTTTCCTCTTCTATGTGATCAATTTCCTTTAAGAAGTATTTAAGTACACATATTTACTTGGATATTCTAAATCGAGCTAGTAAGTAAAGAGTTTTGGATAAATATAGTTCTTCAAGATCAAAATCAATTATAAATAACACATCAAAATTCTGCCTATTTGTATTTTTTTACTACATTAATCAATAAATATCTTATGTCCATTCTCTTTTCTATCCATTGGTTACTATGTTTGATTATGTCAAAAGATCAAAAATAATTACTTGGTATAACTATCATAATTTGTGTTTTATCTCTAAAACCAAAGACATAAATGAGTAAATTTCAAATTCCTTATTCAATTGAGATTATTTGTATTTTACATAAATTGTTTAATAACTTCCTTGTTATTACAAATATTGTTCACATGCTATACTTACCAAGAATATGTCACTTGCCTTGTTCTACATAATGCATGGATTTACTAATCACTAAATGATAGAAAGGGATTTGTGTCACAAACTGTCACAAATTACACTATATTTTGGATTTGTACCAAAATCAAAGAATAAATTCAAGATTATAAAATTATTTAAAGCATCATTACACCAAAATATAGAAACAAACTCAAATATCTACACACCACAACATTTTCTTCTTATTAATACATAGAATGTTTACAAATTGATGTATAGACCTATATGTAGACCCCTATATGCATCAATTACACACCCAAAGCATTATAAAATCTCATAAATACTTAGAAAACACCTACAAGAAGCCTTAAGAATATTTGTTACAAAAATGAAACAATCCCCCCACCAAAAAAAAAAAATATAGAATTGTTATATAGAGTATGTAATATAACTATTTGTGGAGCCCTACTACACAACTTTACAATGAAGATCCATCATCTTGGTCTAAAAAAATATGAGTAGATAACCCACAAATGGATTGGTTCATATAGACACTTACATAAAGATGAACATCTCTAGAGGATTTCATATAGAAGATTTTTGCCTAAAGGATGGTAAACCATTCTAATGATATTAATGTGCAAGTCGACACTAATAACCTCTTATACAAGATAATAATCTTCCCTATCAAACCACCTAGGGATCCTCATCCCTATCTATGTATTTGATTACTTTATGTGGTTATGGTTTGTTGATTCAAGATGCTAGAAGGATTCATCCATGCCTCAAGTATCTGTAATGTCATAGTCAATGTCCTATTCAGTTCAATAGACTAGGTTTAAAGACTAAAAGGAAATGATTTGGAATAGTAGATAATTATTTTATTGGTCATTCATTAAACATACAAATATGATAATAAGGGGGTACTGAAATAAGCATGACATGTCATAAAATAAAAATAGAAAAATCATTATAACAAGTCTTCGCTTATGCAAGCTTTGCAATAATTTTAAATCAGCTAGATGATGTCACTAGACCTCTGCCAAGACAATGTGACATAATTCATTGAAAAAAATAACCTTTATAATCACATAAATAAATAATAGTTCTGGTTCTACCCCCATTAAATCATTGTACCATGAACCATGGTCCAAGGGGTCATTAAACCCATATTCCTTTGCTTGGTGAATGCCACCATATCACATATAATTCCATCATATATAAAGTGATTATCATTGGTAATTAGATAACCCCTTTCCTATTTGCCATCATGAATTATTTAGCATCAACCATGCAATGTTGCATATGATAAAAATGAACATAACATCCTTAAAAATCCCATTATACCAACAAGAACTTATACATTTATGGATATCACCCAATATAAAATGAATACCAAAATTATGATGATCCACTAACAATAGTACTATCAAGTCAAGATTATATGAATAAATGTCTGACAATAAAGTGTTTGTACTAAATAGTTATTTCAACTCTTTAAATTAAGAAAAAGTAAATAATTTAACCATTATGAAAAAGAACTTATTAATTCACCAATTATGTCATTAGGCCATTATCAACACTAGTTCATATCTAGTTACCACAATGCATTTTGATTGCACATGGTCTTAAGATAGTCAACCAAGCAGTTAACCCATTGAGCTTTGAATATTTAACCCAAATGTCCTATTAAAAACCACTTGATCTTGGTTGATTTCATACAACACAAGTCAATAATAAATCATTTATTACTTTGCCAATTATATAAAACCTTTCATGCTTGTACTAACAAATGAAATTCAATTAGATCAATATCCAATTATTAATAAGGGGGTAGTAATGAGTGACAATATCATCATTTCAAGCCTTATCTAAAAATCGATATGAAAATATGAATAACTGTATTATTATCTTGATAATAAGTTCTGCAATATCAGAACATAATATGCCTATAATAAATTTTTCTAGCACTTGCTAGAATATCTTGGCATAGCCAACACATATATAAAATATACCTTCTACACTAGATTTCTTAAGCAATAAAGTGTACACAAGATTAAGTCCATAATATATAAAAGAATAACTCCAAGCACCTCATTACTAAGACCAATAAGAAGGAGGACAACATAAACAACTTCCAAAACAAGATTTAATATCTTGATGCTATATAAAGCCATGGTTAATATAATATTTAATTTATATCTAACCTAGGGTAGCCTTCCTTTAAATCAAAGAGGTTTATTCAAGTATAAATCTTTAAAAGAGTGATAAAAAAAATTGTCTACTATGAACATAATATGAAATAATATAAGAAAGGAACATATAATATTTGCATATATTAATCCACACTTCAAAGTCTTAATATCAAATGATTAAAAATGATTCAATTAGTTTGAATAATCTTCAATTGACTCAAACTTTTATCATATATAATCTAGAAGTTATTAGCACAAGGAAATAATTGTACTAACATAGAGGTATTAAGTTTGAAAAGAAGGCAACATCAATAAGTAAATAAATAAATAGATAAACAATTGGAAAAAAATAAAGGCCAATTGTATCATAACCCATTCATTAAAAAGGGTGTAAAAAGTGTGTCATTATAAAGCTAGCAATGTGAATTTCTTTCTAGTCAATATTTCGAAATTTAAATTATATTTTAATAGATCAAGTTTAGAAAGTGTAGAATAATTTAAACTAAATTTATTCCACATAACATGAATTTAGGCAACCTCATAATTCTTATTGTCGTAATTTTTAATTTTCAGAAGGTAAATCATCACTGAATCTATTCTATGAACCTCCAAAATAAATAGGGTAATGTATACTCAATTATCTCTTATAGAATAACATTATCAATGCATTTAACATGTATATGATGGTTTACAATAGCAAAGAGTATTCCAAATCTATTCTAGTCATAACTGTTCTATTACTTTAAATCAATTTGATTTCTCATTATTGAGTAAAAACATCTAAGGTAGAATAAAATAGTTATATTCATATAGCAACTAAGCGACTCTTGAAAATAAATGCATTGAAAGCATATAAAAATATTATTTTCTAATATTTATATCTCATATCAGAAAGTTCATAAAATAAAAAAAATCTATTTTCTTTCCTCTCAATGAGATTAGATGTATGAACAACAAGTTAATGATAAGCTTCTCAAGAACAATGATCTAATCATACAAAATAATAGTTCATTCATTTCTATAATCATTCATTAACTAATAAATAATGAAACGTCATATGAAAAAAGATAAACAATAAATTAGATTTGTCTTCCATAATAGGGTGATCAAAATCATTTGTTTTGGATCTTGTTTTCAAAATAGTTTGGGAATACATCCAAAAATTTAGACTCAAAAGATAACAATCTATCACTCTTTCCAACAGTGAACATGTATTTTTAACTTGAGTTTGAGGTTCAAATAAATCATTCAAAAAATAATACATGATAACAACTTTTTTTCATTTATTGTAAAGATCAAATTACCATCATGATTGCATAGTCATCTAACTAAACTAAATAGGTACATTTCACGTATCTTACTAACCCAATCATCAATGTAAACATACAACAAATTGATTTTGTCTATCACTCAATCAAAGCAATTCATGTCAACATAATTTTTTTAGTTTATACATGGTTGAATTCCATAAAATGAATTTTTGTTTTAAGTATGAAAATTTTTAACTCACGAAATAGTCTATCAAAAAATAGTGACCCATATTACCACAAAATCATGGTAATAAAATTTCCAACCAATGGTATTAATTTCTATTGCATGTGGGTAGAGTCCAATTTGGGGAAATTCAACACAATTTTTAGTATATATAAAAAATGCATACAAATTGCATTTCATAAACTTCAGTGTAAAATATACAAAATTAAAATGATTCCCAAAATCATACAAATCCAAATCCATTATATCCAAATGCTATACAATCCACTATGACATAACAAAAATAAAAACAAATAGCTAACTCATTCCATGAAATATGGACATTATCCTAAGTTATACCCTAATTTTTATTATGACATCATAAACCTGAAATTTTCACATAGCACTCTATGCTCAATCCCTACTAATACCCTGGCCATGGCATAGGCCCATGTGGGTATAGTAGAATATACCCACATGAGTATATACCTAATAGGGTTCTTTACATAACTTGAAAACATTACTAAAAAATTTTAATTATAGAATTTTAGTCATCAAAGGGAACATATTCCTTTTTAAAGATAAGCAATGTTTTTTTCCTCCTTCACATTGGTGCCACATCCCTCATCATTGGCCTAGAATGTCTAGCTCTTCCCCTATACATCCACATAGATAGTAAAACACCACTCTCATTCTCTTTTCATCAACCTTCTCTTTCTTCCCCCATCGACCCATACACCTAGATCTCCTCTTTCCTTTCTAATTATTTCTCCCAACATCCTTCTTATTTTTTAGCTTCCACACCCATCGTGATGGCATCCCAAATGTAGACATGAAAACCTTATGTTTTTCTCCATACTCTCTTTGCTCTTATTTTCCACTTATAATTCAATAACCCAAATGATAGTTGATCAAGCACCATCCAATAAAAAACCCTAAATCAAATGATTTTATCTCAAACTAAATTCCAATGCTATGACAAGTTTATGATCCCATCATGGTCCAAGAACTTTTACCACAGGAAGACCACGGGCCTCGTAATTAACCCCTTTTACCACCAATGAAAAAGACTTAAAACAATAAAAATTACTTTATTTACTCATGTCAATACACCACCATCTCTTATAAGCTTTTATAACTAACTAATAAAATATTAAGGACCTTAGAGATAATTTCTAGGTTATGGTGCCTAAGCTAATAACTCAATGAGCCCACCTTTGATCATATACATATATACATAAATATATAAATTTATTAACATTCTAGGCATAAAAATGTACTCCAAATTAAATATATATAGTTAAAATCCAACTATAATCCAATAAAACATGTTATTGAACTCTATCTAATAGTCATATAAATGTGCAAATCGGTGAGGTTATGACAAAAAATACTTATGATCTATTTGCTCTTCAATCTTTCATTGAATTTTTAGCTCTCTTAGGCTCATTCACAAATGATTAAAACCTCATCCATTTTTTTCATAATGTATATTAATAGATTTGATTTTTTTTCACCTTCCCATGTAAGTCTTAACCATCCTTCAGACTCTTTCAACGTGTGTATCTTGTCTATATTTATAATTTGACTGAGATGAACGTGGATTTCATCTAAAGATCTTGTTATCTAAATATAAAAACCTTACCACACTTTCATGACTTTTCACAACCTTACAAACAACTTTAAATATATATTTATATGAAAACACGTGTTATTGCTAACTAGTCCTATGCTAGTAAAATTAAAGCATTTAGATATTTTTATTGAGCTCTTAAGATCTTATATAACACTCTTACATCATAAATGACATTTTTAGTGTATAATGGATCACACCACTACTCCTTATTATCTAAAACATGATTCATCACACCCATTTAGACTATTATATACAAAATTACAACATTTTACTAATGTTCCTACATCATAAAGTATTATAGTGTGTTGAAGAGAATATAGTGCTCATAAAATACATATGAAAATATGGAAATGGAAATTAATGTGACCTACCCAATAAAGTTGGTTACGGCCATCAGCATGCCTTTTTAATTATATTTAACATGTGTATCATTATTTTTATTAGTGTAACTTATTTTATTTTCCTATGACTTATGTGGTCTAGATATAGTTCTAGAGTGAATAGAATAAAATATATGAAATTGACTTGGAATATACAAATGTTTATATTTGTCACTATGTATGAAATACATATTAATTTTATGTTTGGACATATATAATTCATATCTTAAAATTAATGTAATAAATGTTTACGTGAATCATGGGGGAAGTATATGTATTTATTTGTATTTATAATAAGTTTTGGAAAAAATGAAAACTAAGAACATTATTAAGATACATAATTGTTTTTTCAATTAGGAGATAAAATTTTTAGATATTTTTATTCTATCATTATTTGTAAAGTGAATAGAATAAAATATATGTTGACTTGGACTATACAAGTGTTTATATTTATCACTATGTATGAAATACGTATTATTTTTATGTTTGACCATATATAATTCATATCTTAAAATTAATATAATAAATTTTTACATGAATAATGGGGGAGGTATATGTATTTATTTGTATATATAATAAATTTTGAGAAAAATGCAAACTAAGAACATTGGTAAGAAACATAATTTTTGTTTCGATTAGGAGAAAAAAGTGTAGATATTTTTGTTCCAGCATTATTTGTTTAACATAGGGAAAATATTGATATAATATCACTCAAGATAATGGTGGAGAAAGAGTCAACAAAATTAACTCATGATACTGCCTTGAAATTTAACCCTAGTTTTTATACATCTCCAATATATATTATTACATTATGTAAAGTCAATTACTAGGACTTAATTTTAGTAACTGAATAAGTTATTTTTAGTGGCACTTTTATATGAGTCTCTTATTATAATAACTATTCAATCCAATTTTAGGTTTCTTGCGTCACATGGTGTACCCATATAACTATCACATTATACTATTACACATTGGGAGATTGGGTGGTATTGATCAATCCTTATATACATTATATGTTAGTGTAGGTTTTTATTCAATTTAAATTTTTTTACTTATACATGTTTAGTTATCTTTCTTGTGTGTCTTTTCAAGTCATTGTGAAAGATAATCTAACATTCATGATGATATGAGGAAATGTTTAACTTACACACACACACACACACACACACATATATATATATATATATATATGTAAATTTTCTAAAGATTTTATGTCTATTAAATAATAATAATTTTATTAGTAATGATAATCCATTTGTGATTATTTTTTTAAAAGAATCTTCTAGTTCATGTTTGATTTCACTTTTACAAGAGGTAATTTCTTCATGCATTTGATCCAATCTAGACTGGTCCTTTATTTTGTTCCAGTCCAACATGGTATCACATTACTTCTAGTATCTACATGTCATTGTTATTTTTGTTAAATATTTATTTTCAACTTACATGTCATAGATATAACATTTTTAACCTAGCATATTGAATATTCACACTTTCCAATATTTTGAACTTCTTCTAGGGTCCTCTACTAATCTAGATTTAGAAGGAGAAAAAGAGAAAGGTGTCATTTTCTATTCATATATCCTCTAGTAGTATTTCATGTGATATAGCCATCACCATTAGATTTATAAGGTGATAAAATACTAAGAGAGAATAAAAACATGACCTAATTTCATGATAGTCAATTTCAACCATTTCAAAGGGTTTAAAGGCATGTTTGTGGATTTTTGGCAAATCAATATTATATGGGTTCTTCAAGGAATTTTTTTTTTGGTTTGTTATTATTATTTAGATATCTTTATTGAGTATTTGGTGGATTTTGTAGAGCTATAATAGATGTAGGTTTTTTTGGACTTGGTAGAAATTTTGGCCATGTTTTTTCCTACAATATTTCTAGAATGCTTTTGCAATCTACATATTTGATAAATGCACGAGGTCGTCCTACCTATGATGTTTCTATATTTGATGTGTCATAACTCTAGACTTCTCAAACACCTATAGGGCCCACTTCTTTCTATGAAGTGGAACCCTAAATAGTGCTTTTAGTATTGAACCCCAATGAACAAGTTTGAGTTACAATAGTATCAAACAAATCCTAATGTGGAACTCTTGATTACATTGAAAAATTAGAATTATGATGTTGAAATTTTTGATTGCTTAGTACTGCAAAATCTTGATGTGCCAAAACTTTTAACTGCTTTGATAGTCTAAAATTTTAACATCAAACATCTTGATTGTAACAATAGTCCTAAATCCCAACTTGAAACACTCTAACTACCATGATAGTCTATAATTTTGATGGAATAAAACTTGTTTTCTCCTATAGTCCATAACTATAATGATTTTAAGGGAGCTAGGAAAACCTAATGGTTACATAGAGAAATTACAAGTCTAACACAAAACTTTTACCATTGTAAGTGACTCTATTATTTATATCTACATGAATTTTCCCCTCCTAAGCTTGATGAAGGCCACTCATCCATCCCTGTAATCACATGGATGTTTATCTCTTATTCGAAACCAACTCAAAGGGGCTAAATGTTTCCTCATGAATTTGGTCCAAAAAAATTGCACACCCAAATTTATGAAAAGTGGAAAATTATTTTTTGAACAAATTATAAAAATTCCATAAATTTCAATTGATAACTTCTTTTTAGGAATTGTTTTTTTTTAAATATTTTTTTTTTGAGATCTATACATTGGTTCTCTTCTCATGTCTTGTAAAATTGATCCCCAATTTATTTAGTTATATATCACATCTGTATCTTTCTAAAACTACTTAGTTGAACACATACCTACTTACTACCATAGATCCTTCTCAAGTTTATATTCTTATTATGTTTAACTATCATGATTGGAAATTCAAAATACAAATCCTATTGACGAGTAAAGGCTTATGCCAAATCACTATGGGTATAGAAACAAAACTAAAACCAGATTTAGAGAAGGTGAACTGGTAAAATAATAATGATGAAGCCTATGCTAGATTATGCATGTCTATGTCTCCTAACTTGTTATTTATTATTGAATCTACAATTACCCCTAATCGACTATTGACCATATTGAAAACACTCTTTGGGAACTAGGACATAATGAGGGGTCATGAGTTATTGAATTAGCTCATAAGTTTAATCCTAAGAAACTTTGACACTATATAAGACTTCTTCACAAGATTAAAATCAATCAAGTTGAAGTGAAAAGTATGCAACATTAATAAAAAGGATGAACAATTTTGATTCCTTTAATACTTGAAAAATTAGGACATAACTATTCTACTTTTATTTATACCGTCCACACCATGAATTATGCCCTTGAAACTACATAGAAAATGTCATCCTTGGATGATTTTTTTTTTTTAATTGAATCAAAAGAAATACAAAATTATTTAAATGAGTACACTAATGTCCTCCAAATCTTATGGCTTAATTATACATTATGATAAATAAAAGGAATGTATCATCAAGGATAAGAAACAAAATAAGAAAGGCCCAAAGTTAAATGGGGGTCATAATTATGATGATAAGTCCAAAGTCTCAAAATATTCCTTGTCTTCATACAAAAAACCCATGAAAGATTGAATCACATGAGCCTACTATACAAAATTTGGGTATGATGAGAAAAAATTCATGAAGAAGTAGATTTACCAACTGACTATGTGATTTATCTTATTTGAGAATAATGGAATTTTTTTCCTATTTTAGTTAAGGTTATGGATTAATAAAAAAGTACAAAATATATAAATAATTATAGTCATGATTTTTGTACACCTTTCTATAAATAGTAATAAATAGCAATAAATATAAATGAGCTGAAAATAGATTGATATGGATCATATAGAAGCTAAAAATAGTTTTGGAAGACTAGGAGGGTGTCATAAACTTGAATCTGGATTACATTAAATAAAAGGATAAGAGCACCAAAAAGTGGATGCTTTGGTGTCTAACATTGTTACCCATTCATATCTCTATTATCCATACTTATCATAAAGACTTGAAACTTTTTGGGTAGTTGTATTGTGCCTATGTGTTCATGCTTGTGAAAAATTAAGATCTAGTTATTGATGAAACTCACTATGGAGCTAGTTTTATCTTTAAATCATAACCCTCCATCATGATTGATAAAACAATATTTGATCCACTTTAGAAAGAGGGGGGTTAGTGCATAAGATGTATTGAATGTGCAATCCACACCCCTTGTGTGGGCATGTTACCTATATACCAATACTCTGAAGAGGGATCAAGCCATATGTAGTTCTCCTACCTGGTGTGTTTTTTACAATAATATGATGCAAATTAAAATGCTAATTTGATAGTGTTTGAGGTGGATAAGGATTGGTATGAATGTTTGAGTAAGTTTGCATCTATGTTGGGTGACTGTGTGCAAAGAATAGGGAAGGTTTTCCTTAGTGATTTGTTTGTATTCTTGTTTGCTTTGTAAATTTGATCACCTCCCTTGTAAATGATATTTGAGTGGGTTTTCATAAGGAACAATTGGTCATGGGTTAGATGTATTTATGCTAGGCTGACCTATTTAATGATAAGTAACAAACAAAAATGACCATTGGGGTTCAATTTTAAAAAGGATAGGAGCCTAAAAAATGAGACGCTTTGGTGCTCAGTGTTATAGTCCAAATGGGGTGCTCCTATCCTTCAGGCTCTAGATCTAGGGGAATAGGATTAACATGGTGAATACTATCTGGCTAAGGTGGAATCATGGTTTAGAAGGTATTGAATGACTAGTAATGAGAAAAAAGGTGCCTATTAAGGTCATAGGAGCATGAAAAAAAGACCTAAAGATGGGGTGTTACAAGCCACATTCAAACTACCAATTTGGACATTTTATATGACTACATTTGTCCCCTATTTATTCTAGTGATGAAAGAAAGAAAAATACTAAGATAAAATAAAAATAGAAAGCTTACCTAAACTTACCTATAAGGGTGAAGCCCATGAATATGTGTGATGTTGAGTGTGTGTAGAGAGAGCATAGTGTGAAGCATAAATCTGTAAAAGAAAAAATAAGTAGATTAGTTCTTACTAGACATGTTATGTCTAAAACAAGAACACACGAATCTTAGGTAAAAGAGATAGGAAGAGAAAGTAATGAATACACCTCACTAGGTATTTAAAACAAATAAAAAACCTATTATGATGTTGAGTGATGTTGGGCATGTGTTGTATCAAGCATAATATCATGAATGAAATTGAGTGATCAATTCCCTGAGGGTGGCTCAATAATACAAAGGTTATCCCTTTGGCTCCATAATCACTCACTAAGTATGAAGTTATGTTATCATGTATGTGTTAATCAATGTTTGGACTATGTGTCCAATCCCTCTGAGTAGGTGGCTCAAGAATACAAAGGCTATCTAGTCCTTTGGCTTCATTTTTGCCCACTAAGTATGAACTATGAACTAATACTAGTGTGAATGTGTGTTATATGATATGGCTCATAAATATTATGAATGCTCTTTAATCTAACAATATGGCATGGATATTTGAATGTGTACTGAGAAGTAGGCCAATCTTGGCCATTCCAAAACGCTGAGATTCAACTTGTATGAAACCCACTCTGAAACTAAGAACTAGGCTTATATGAAATCCAATCTAAAATGATTCCAACCACATGTAAATGGAATAAGGCATGAAAATTTTGAGAATAAATAGGTAATACAATGAACTAGAAATAAACTAAGGCAAAGGTGGTGTGTACATTACCCCTAATCACTATTGTATATAACATAGATTCTAATTTGGAATTTGTACGAATTGCCTAATCTAAAACTGGATGTAAGAACCATCATGTCACACATAATGCCCCCTATATCTGTATAATCTTAGTAAAACTATATTGAAATTTCCCAATCTAAATTGGACTATAGCTGACAAAATTTTAATTGACGTTATCTTTCTATCTATTTTTGAAAATTTTGGGTTTTTGGCTATTTGGATAGGAGCACCAAAAAGTGGACACCTCATTATCTAGTGTTACTGTCTGAATATGGAGCTCTTATCCTTTACTATTTTTTATAACTATTTTATATTTGTCATTATTTTTCTAGTTTTTTTTACATTTTTGTAACTCTTATTACTATCTTAAATGTTTTGAAAATTGATTTTTGACTAGTAGAAGGCTTTGATCTCTGTGACAAAACCTCTATTTATTGCCTCATCTTTTGAGGGTAGGAATGAAGACCCTACAATGACTACCCTTAGATGAAAGATCCACGCAAGTGTATTATTCTATGAAATACATGATATATCAATGATAACCTAAAATATGTCTCAAGATATAGCATAGTTTTTATTGGAGATTGTTAGATCAATAGGGGTGTGCCTAGATATATGAAACAATGTAATAACATGTGCAGTATACTAAATTAAAACTAGAAATATGGTTAATTTTCAAGGAGGGATAGAGAATTATGTCCATCATGGCATCCAAGAAGGTAGGATAACACATGATGTGGATCATGGCATTACAAATAACTAAGAATCAAAAAAGTAAATAAGCATGCAAGGAAAGAATCAAGAAGTATACAAAATAGGTTAAGGGGCCAAGCAAATAAGGGAAATGGGAACATGTCACTCAAATTGGGAAAGCAAGCATACAAGGCATGTTCAAATTCCCAAATACACATATAATTGTGAAAATAATCAAGATTGGTGTGAGGGAAATAAGCACATACAAGAGTATATGCAAAGGACATTACCAAATGTCCTAAGGCACACACAAGTAATAAAACAAGAACTGAGAAATGCAATCACATATAGCTACTTGAAACAAGAAAAGAATGCATGTAAATTCTAGAAATACTAATACATCTAACTAATCAGAGAAAAGATTTAAAGTA